>CAUYLG010006386.1:0-231848 GCA_963573385.1 Cacajao melanocephalus | reverse complement strand
GAGATTCTGCTCTGTCACTGGACCTAGAAGTTTATATGATGAGTTTTCACTTCCAGGATCTACTATTTTGAGAAGGATAGCCACCATGTAACAGCTGCTTCTCATTACTGGAAAGAACAGAATAATGCTGCTGCTGCTGCTGCTTTTTTCAAAGGATCTCACTCTGTTGCCCAGGCTGGAGTGAAGTGGCATGATCTCATCTCACTGCAGTCCTAACCTCCCAGGCTCAACCACCACACCAGGCTAATTTTTTTTTTTTTAAGAGAGAAAGGGTTCTCACTTGTTGTCCAGGCTGGTCTTGAACCCCTTGGCTCAAGTGATCCACCTGCCTCGGCCTCCCAAACCGCTGGGATTATAGGCATGAGCCACCTCACTTGGCCAATAACTCTTCTTAACTAGATCTTTTGGGAAAGATAATATGTGCCTCCTAGGCATGAGCATAATGCCTGCTAAGAGGTTCTTCCTTTCGCTCTCCTCCTCTTGCTACAGACTTCCTTGAGCCCTGACTGCACACAGAGTCCACGTCATGGAAGAAACTTCCAGAGGCGCATAACCAGCCAGCCCTGACTACATGTTTCCTATGTGCCAACACCTTCCATTCTTTTCATCATTAAGTTCCAGCAATAATATTATCCCACTTTTCAGACAAGGAAACTGAGCTTTAGAGAAATGAAACCACTAGTGAATGGTCACCGTGAGTAAGGGGTGGAATGGAAATTCCAATCAGCCAGCTGTTCCCACCACCTACATTCTTAACTGCTACTTTTGGCTCCCTTTAAGGAGTGTACAAGGGAGAAGAAGGAGTCAGTGATCTGTTTTGGCTTTTAAAAGCATATATGCATGCATGCATGCATGCACGTGTGTGTGTGTATATCTATGCAAGCAGGCAAAACAGTACAAAGGAAACAAATAAACTGAATAGCAATTGCCCAAACAGAGGAGATTGGGAGGCAGGTGATAAACAGGCAAGAAAGCAGATGTTCTCTTTTTGCTATAGTAAGTTTTGATTATTTGAATTTATCATAATGTCTATTCAATCTTTTTAAATTATGATAAATACACATAGCATAACATCTACTGTCTTGACCATTTTTAAATGTGCACTTCAATAGAATCATAAGCACTTATTGGGCAGCCATCAGCACCATCCAGCTCCATAACCTTCATCTTGCAAAACTGAAACTCTGTACCTGTTAAACAGTAACTCCCCATCCCTCACCTCCCAGCCCCTGAAAACCACCGTTCTACTTTCAGTCTCTATTAATTTGGCTACTCTAGATATCTCATGTAAGTGGAATCATACAGTTTTTGTCTTTGCATGACTGGCTTATTTCAGGAGCAAAGCACTCTCAAGATTCATTCCTGTTGAGACATGTGTCAGAATTTGCTTCCTTTTTAAGGCTGAATAATTTTCCATTGTATGTATATGTATGTACATGTATATATACAACGTACATATGTATGTATATGTATGTACATGTATATATACAACGTATATATGTATGTACATGTATATATACAACGTATATATGTATGTATATGTATGTACATGTATATATACAATGTATGTATGTATGTATATATTGTATATATACTAGATATGTATATCTACAATGGAAAATTATTGTGTCTATTGAGAGATGAATGAATAAACATATATATATATATATGTATAATCTCTCAATATACACTTTAATCCGGGTGCAGTGGCTCACACCTGCAATCCTAGCACTTTGGGAGGCTGAGGCAGGCAGATCACTTGAGGTCGGTAGTTCAAGACCAGCCTGGATAACATGATGAAACCTTGTGTCTACTAAAAATATGAAAATTAGCCGGGCGTGGTGGTGGGCACCTGTAATCCCAGCTACTCAGGAGACTGAGGCAGGAGAACTGTTTGAACCTGGGAGGCAGAGGTTGCAGTGTGCTGAGATCACACCACTGCATCCTAGCCTAGGCAATAAGAGCGAAACTCTGTCTCAAAAAAAAAAAAAAAAAAATAGACACTTGGGTTGCTTCCACCTTTTGGCTAGTGTGAATAATTCTGCTATGTACATGGGTGTATACATATCTCTTCGAGATCCTGCTTTCAATTCTTTGGGGCTTAGACCTAGAAATAGAATTGCTAGATAATATGGTGATATTGATGAGTTTTATAACTTAAAAACTAAAAGCCTTTTTAAAAAGGGAATGTTCACATAGATGACAATAATATTCAATAGCAAGACAAGGAAGACAGTAGTGAAAATGACAGGCTTAAGGGTCACTGCGGTTGTCATGGGCTGTGAGCTTCCTGGGGGCAGGGGAAGCTTTGCAGCTTTATATCCCACCCCACCACCCCATGCCTGACACATGCCTGTCTTCTTGTATGTGCTCAATTATGTTTAAACTCAATCCCATTGCCCTAAAGCAATGACTTCATCAGAGTAGCTAGACAAGTGACAGATCTTCCCAAAGGAAACAAAAGGTCTGCATGGAGGCAGTGCCCTGTGACAATGGAGGACAGGATTTGACCACCTGCTCACTCTCTGTATGACCATGGGCCCTTAAATTCTGGGGCCTCAGTCTCCTTGGTTCCATGAACATCCTGTCCACCTTACATTGTCACAGAATTATTGTGAAAATTCACTATTTATTCCTCCAACAAATATTGCATGCCTCCTGGTGCAGGGCTAGATTAAATTTGAAATTTAAAACGTTCTTCTTTTTGTTTTTTGTTTGTTTGTTTTGGTTTGGTTTTTTGTTTTTTGTTTTTTGTTTTTTGAGACAGAGTCTCCCTCTGTCACCCAGGCTGAAGTGCAGTGGCACGATCTCGGCTCACTGCAACCTCCGCCCCCGGGATTCAAGCGATTCTCCTGCCTCAGCCTCCTGAGGAGGAGCTGGGACTACAGGCACACACCACCATGCCTGGCTAATTTTTTTATACTTTTAGTAGAGATGGGGTTTCACCATATTGTCCAGGCTGGTCTCGAACTCCCGACCTTGTGATCCGCGCACCTCAGCCTCCCAAAGTGCTGGGATTACAGGCGTGAGCCACCGCACCTGGCCGAAATTAAAAACTTTCATTCAAAAAACATTGCTTGTATTTTTGTGTTTGTATCATTTTTCATGGCATTTTTGCATTATTTTATTTTGTATTCCTTGATTTGTTCTTCATGGAAGCGCCTTGTCTCATTCCTTTGTTTTTAATGGAAGGGTCTAAAAAGGAAAAAGTATTCAGGGTTCATTAAGAGCTTGGAACATGACTTTCTTCTGATGGCCTCATAAACCGGATTATCTCCCATGCACTACAGGAGAGAACTCCCGGGTCAGGAACTTCTGGGAAACTGCATTGCTCTGCTCTCTGAAAAACCTGTCAGCTCTTCTACTCCATAATGGTCATCCCCAGCTGCAGGGGGAAGTTAATGAGGTGTGCAGGACAGTGATGGGAAAAGGTCAGCCTCCACATCACTCCTGACACCACTGCCAAGTGAGGGCCACGAAGGGGAACTGGCTATCGGGTAAGAGAGATGGACCAGAAAGCAATCTCCAATGCATTAGCTGGTGGTTCTGAACATGTGGAAAGAGGCCAAGGTCCAGCCTATGGACTGTGACGGAATATTCTGACAACACCGAGAGGTCTGAGCACAGGCACTGCCTCTTTCCAGTGGTTTCTTGGGGGTATTTTTTCTTTATTTTTTGCTTTTCTCTCTTCCTCTCTCCCTCTCTCTCTCTCTCTTTCTCTCTCCCTCTCCCTTTCTCTCTCTTCTCCCCTTCTTACCTTCCTTTTCTTTTCTTTCTTCATTTTTTTCTTTCCTTCTCTCCTTTCCTTTTATCTTGCTTTCTTTAAAAAAAAATGTTTATTTATCTTATTTCTTTTCTTCATTATCCCCCTTTTCTTTCTTCCTTCTTTCCTTTCGCTCTCCTCCTATATCTCCAATCGATCTCCCCTTATTATTTTCCAAATCGTAAAAAATTCCTGAGAGGTGTCTGTCTGGTCACCTCTAGCCAAGTTTCTTCTTATCCAAAAATAAAACAGAATTTAGTACTTTTCTACCTTAGAACAGGGGTCCCCAAGTGGGGGTGCACAAGCTGATGTATTGAGGGTACAGGATGAAAATCTTGGGTCTTATTATTTTTTTTTTTTTTGAGACGAAGTTTTGCTCTTGTTGCCCAGGCTGGAGTGCAGTGACAAGATCTCAGCTCACTGTAACCTCATCTCCCGAGTTCAAGTGATTCTCCTGCCTCAGCCTCCCGAGTAGCTGGGATTACAGGCGTGCACCACCATGCCCAGCTAATTTCATATTTTCAGTAGAGACAGGGTTTCACCATTTTGATCAGTCTGACTTTGAACTCCTGATCTCAGATGATCTGCCTGCCTCGGCCTCCCAAAGTGCTGGGATTCTTATTTCATTTTTGAGTCGGCGTTCCATTCTTGTTGCCAGGTTGAAGTGCAATGGCGCAGCGTGGCCTCCACTCACTGCAACCTCTGCCTCCTGGGTTCAAGCCATTCTCCTGCCTCAGCCACCCAAGTAGCTGGGATTACAGGTGTCTGCCACCACACCCAGCTAACTTTTTTGTATTTTTAGTAGAAACTCGGTTTCACCATTTTGGCCAGGCTGATCTCAAACTCCTGACCTCAGGTCATCCACCTGCCTCGGCCTCCCAAACTACTGGGATTACAGGCGTGAGCCACCATGCCCGGCCTTATTTTTGTATTTATTATTAACTCCATACTTTGTGTTCTTGTGTTAGTCTTATAATGAGCATGAAATATTAGTATGGTAGCACACATAGTAAGTTAATTAATTCATTCATGCAAATAATGGAAATGAAATGTTCAAACTCTTTTTTTAACTGAGAGGAGTAACTTGGGAAAAACATTTTCACACAAATGCTTTAAAGAAAAGCCCTTTAAAAACTTAGCAACACTTCATTCAACTCATTCCTACTTACAGTCAGTGTCTTTGCAATTCAGAGGGGATTTCTGGGCATGCACAGGGCCCGTACGGGAGGGTGGGTGGAGCGAACCAACATCCCAAGAAGTCCGAGCTGATTTCCAGCTACATGTTACTTTTGAAACTCCTTCCCCAGGAAGATCTTTCCCTTACAGCAGTGCCCCGCACACTTCCTTTTCACTGTCCCCTGCCCTTTCATTTTTCTCGATCATACATCCTCTTGTGATACACCATAGACTGACTTGCCATCTGTCCCTGCCTCTTGCTGGCAGGTGAGCTCTGGGAGGACAGGAGCTTTGTCTGTTTCGTTCTCGGCTGCATCACCAGTACCCAGAATAGGGCCTGACACAGACACATACTTAAAGGAACAAACCAACTGCTGCAAAGGTCCGAATTAGAAACCCAAATGAGGCTTGAGAACTCTGGTAGAAACAGAATTTTCTAATTCTGGTGAAATTAGAATCCTACTGTATTTTCTCTCTTCTCTTCTTGATCATTAGTTTTCTGAAGGCTAATTTCACAGCAACTACGATGCTTAATTACACAGAGTTAAAACACTTTCTAACTCCCTGGCCAGACTGAACTCCTTAAGAATAGAAATCATATCTTTAACATCTTGAAATCTCCGGTATTTTGCATATAGTAAATTCTGAATGGATGTTTATTGAATGAATAAATGAATAAATGGGCCTTGGACATGCAGAAAGGTAGACACAGAACAGAGAAAAAGATGTTAGTAAGGAGCACTTACGAAACACCTGCTGCATACAGAGCACTGTTCCAAGCACCACTGAGCAACAGAGAAGGCTTAGAAAGTTTATTTCCTGGCCAGGTGCGGTGGCTCACACCTATAATTCCAGCACTTTGGGAGGCCAAGGCAAGTGGATCACTTGGGGTCAGGAATGCGAGACCAGCTTGGCCAACATGGTGAAACCTCATCTCTATTAAAAACACAAAAATTAGCCGAGCGTGTTAGTGGGTGCCTGTAATCCCAGCTACTCTGGAGGCTGAGGCAGGAGAATCACTTGAACCCGGAAAGCGGAGGTTGCTGTGAGCCGAGATCCTGCCACTGCACTCCTGCCTGGGCAACAAGAATGAGACCCCATCTCAAAAAAAAAAAAAAAGTTTATTTCCTGTGCTTTAGGGATTTATAATCCACTTAGGAAAGATAAAACAATCATGTAATGCCTCAAGAACAGCTATAAATGGTTTTTTTACTTCCAACACACACAAAACAATAGGTTAAAGTATGATTAAGTTCATCAGCTTGTCTGCCAGTACAGTCAGTATTAGAATTACTCTGCCCCATCACCACCTTAGGTCCTGGTGATAAGAATCTGAGATTGATAAGAATTCAACCTTGTCCTTGAGGAATTTCTGGTCTAAACATGTGATGAGGTCAATTCCACAACCTGGGCAAAGAGCTAGGATAGAAATCAGCACAGGGGGCACTGGGAACAAAAGGAAGAGTACAAAACCCCGTGTTTCTCAACCTCAACCCCACGGACATTTTTGAAAAATTATTTTTAAAAATAGAGACGGGGTCTCACTCTGTTGCCCAGACTGGTCTTGAACTCCTGGGCTCAAGAGATCCTCCCACCTCAGCCTCCCAAAGTGCTAGGATTACAGGCATGAGCCACCTCGCCTGGCCCCATGGATGTTTTAGACCAGATAATTCTTTGTTGTGGGAAGCTGCCCTGTGCACTGCAGGATGTTTAGCGACATCCCTGGCCTCTACCCACTAGATGCCAGTAGCACCCCCTCAGCCATGACAGCAAAAATTGTCTCTAGACGTTAGGACCAACTACATAATTTGTGAGGCCCACGGCAAAAAGGAAAGTGTGGGACCCTTCGTTCATAAAGCAGAGGAAAAGTGCCATTGAAGATACTCAGATACAAAGTATTTTCATTCCCGAGGGACAGGAACACTAGCAGGGTAAGTGAAAACCCTTGTAGGTGTCTGGTGACCCCACTCTGTGACTCTGTACACACACAGGCAACCCACCACCTGCCATGTCCCTGCTCTGACCAGCCACTGGGCCATGCATTTGTCCTTCTGAAGCCGTGGAAGTCAAACCAGGGAACCCTTCCCACAGCTTGCTGCTCCAATCCATGGCAGATGGACAACCCCCAAGGGCATTACAACCATGGCACAAGGACACCCTTGGTTCAGAGGTGGGTAAAAAGCATGCTCCCCACGTAGCCTATTGCCTAATGCTTCATGGCACTGCCAGACTGGGTCAGGGATGGCCACTGCCATGCCCCTCTCTGAGATGCCATGCAGCAAAAACACCCTATCTCAACCTCTCCATGCCCACATGAAGACCCCCTAAGGACACAGGGGGCAGTGGTGGTTGCTGAGTGGGAAGAGAGAGACCCGGCCAGGCCAGGAGCACCAACGGGTGGAAAGCTGAGGCCTGAAACCCATGCCAGAAAGGCAAGGAGACAGTGGGGGAGGGGGACCACATGAACAAAGACTCTAAGCCCCCAGCATATGTGCTGTTGTCCCATCAGGCTTCATCTACAAACAGAAAGTCAAAGATAACACTATTAAGAATTTCAAGATGGCAACTAGGCACGGTGGCTGCCGCCTGTAATCCTAGCACTTTGGGAGGCCAAGGCTGGTGGATCATGAGGTCAAGAGATCGAGACAATCCTGGCCAACATGGTGAAACCCCGTCTCTACTAAAAATACAAAAATTAGCTGGGCGTGGTGGCGCGTGCCTGTAGTCCTAGCTACTCTGGAGGCTGAGGCAGAATTGCTTGAACCTGAGAGGCGGAGGTTGCAGTGAGCCAAAATCATGTCACTGAACCCCAACCTGGCAATAGAGTGAGACTCCGTCTCCAAAAAAAAAAAAAAAAGAATTTCAAGATGGTAACTACAACACATTAAACCCCAAGCACATTCATGAAGCTGGCCCTACCAGACATTACCCAAGCCCCTCAGGAGTCAAAACCATGCAAAGGTGAGAACCACTAGGGTCAGGTGGGGTTTCACAAAAGACTTGAACCTCTCAGCTGATCCCAGAAGGGATGGGGGGTTGGGGAGAATGATTAGAAGGAAAAGAGCTAATCGGGAAAGCTTCCGGCAGCTTATGAATTTTAAACCACATTTTCAGGGAAGTTGCAAAGTCTGGTTTGGCTGGAAGGAGCTCTTCCAGGTGGAGGAAGTGGCAGGTGAACAGGTAGAGGAATGGAAATTGGCAAGGGGCCATAGGGGCTAGTAGGGAGAATGGTGTGGCAGGGGAAGTGTGTGGAGAGGGTGAATAAGAGAGGGGTCTTTTAACCTTATATAGATTCTATCGAACCTTCCTGTTGCCCCATGGTAGCTTCTGGTGGACTTCTAGGCCTCCCCTGCATGTGGTGTGCGCTATGACTCACTCCTCCTAAGGCCCTGCTGCCTGAAAGCTGAGGGACACTGATCAGCAACTTTGAAGAGGCTCCTTCCATGGAGACCCTCATCTCCGCCCTGGTTTCCTCCCCTCTGCACTGCCCCACAACACCGTCACTCACCTCCTGTGGGCAGAGGCTCCCTGGAGGGTCTCCAACAATGAACCCACTGGGATCCCTTCTCTCTAAGTGTGTCACCTTGGGCAATCATCATCAAATAAGAGTTATTGAGGGTATATTGACAGCCTCTCTTCTAATCGCTTTATATACGTATTGACCATTTGCTCTTTACAACCTCCCTGTTAGGTAAATGCTACCTCTATCCCCATTTTAAAGGTGGGAATGGCGAGCCCCAGAGAGGTTTGGTAAATTGCACATATACAGTTAGTGAGTTGTGAGTCCAAAATCTGAATCCTGGCAATTTGGCTCCAGAGTCTTCATATTGAACCATGTCACTCAGCTTTGTAAGATGGAGATAATAAGGGGCTGGACACAGTGGCTCATGTCTGTCATCCCAGCACTTTGGGAAGCTGAGGCAGGGAGATCACTTGAGGTCAGAAGTTTAAGACCAGCCTGGCCAACATGGTGAAACCCTGTCTCTTCAAAAAATACAAAAATTAGCAGGGCGTGGTGGCGCATGCCTGTAATCCCAGCTACTTGGGAGCCTGAGGCACGAGAATTGCTTGAACCCGGGAGGCAGAGGTTGCAGTGCGCCGAGATCATGTCACTGCCTCCAGCCTGGGTGACAAGGTAAGGTTCCATCTCAAAACAAAAACAGTAACCTCATATAATTTTAAGGATCAGATGAGATGACAGTGTAAACCATCGCACAGTGATACAGTGATGTAGGTACACAATAGTTGCTACTATTGTTACTGTTGTTACAAGCATTCTTTAAAAAAATTAAATAATGGCTCATACTCCATTGAAAACTTTGAGATGCCTCATTGCCTAAGGAGAGACGATGAGACCCCCAGGCCCAGCATTCAATGTTTGCTCATGACCAGCCCTGTCCTTACTTCCCAGTGTCGTCATTAGCAAGATTCCTCCATGGTCCAGGCAGCCCAGCTTGCCCTCTTCCTCCACTGCCTTATTACCTGCTTTCATGCTTGGCTCAGCTCTTCTTTCTGCCTGAAATGTTCTCTGGCTTCTCCTTGATGTCAAAATTCTATGTACTCTTCAAGGGCCCTGAGACCCCACAAAATTTTGTTGGTTCCCCTATTACTACTGACATTTGCTTCCATTTATTAATTGTGCCAGGGGGTTACATATACTATCAGGCCTGCCAATTTCTACACTGTCGTCCTTTTTACAGATAAGGAAGCTGAAGTTCAGAGTGTCAGCTTACCCAAGGTCACATCTGAAAAGCAGCAGAGACAGGTTTCAACCCAGATCAGGCTGACTCCAAGCCCCATGCTGTTCCCTATGGCAACTGCCTCTTGGCTAGTCCAGAAAGCCAGGCAGAGCTGCATTTGAATCTCAACCCGATGTGAGCAAGAACAAGCTCTATGCAACTCCAACAGTTCAAGCATCAGTTGAAAAAACTAAAAATAGTAATAATAATACTGTCTAATGGGCAGTTATAAGGAGCAAATGAGATGTTTTGTATGAAGCAATCAGCACAGTGCGATCATGAAGCCTGTTGCACTCCGTCTAGCAATAGAAGTAAGTGTGTCCATGTCTGTCTCTCTGCATAACCAACTCCCGTAGAGCAGGAAGTGAATCTGGTTGTTCCAGCAGTGCCAGACACTGACCGCATGCCCGGTGCAGAGCAGATGCTCCATAAATGTTTGCTGCATTGACTCAGCAGCCCTGCATGACTTTTCACTCCCAGGCCTGGGAGCAGGGCATCGTCACCAGAGCACAAAAGGATACCTCGGTCATCCTTTAGTGGGAGGCTGAGCGATAACTCTCATGCCCAAGGCACCAGTCATGGACAGCACTCCCAGCCAGATGCAGTAGGCTGAGCAGAGGCAGAGTTCACCTCGCTCCTGCTCTGCAACCAGGACCTCTAGAATCGGAGAAGAGACATCGGTGGGGAGAAACAGGATAACATCAAGTGGACAGAGGCTCTTGACTCACAGGCTGAACTCTTTCCTGGAACCCTTACATTCGAGGAAGGAAAAAGCCTTTGCCTCACCAGAGCATGGCATTCAGAGTGGAAACTGGGGCGTCTTGTGTCTTCCTCTTAGTCCTGGTCCCTGTTCCTGGGCTGTGCTTTGTGCTGATCTTGTCATTATATAAACCCAGTGTCCTGGAGAAAACACTGGGTTCTAGATGCAGAAGTCTCAGGTGGTGATTCTGGA
Source organism: Cacajao melanocephalus (assembly GCA_963573385.1). Taxonomy (NCBI): domain Eukaryota; kingdom Metazoa; phylum Chordata; class Mammalia; order Primates; family Pitheciidae; genus Cacajao; species Cacajao melanocephalus. Next base: position 221,218 of record CAUYLG010006386.1, on the reverse strand, counting down.
ACCGTTGGGGGTCATTTTTCCTCTGAGCCTCAGTTTCCTCATCCGTGAAATATGGATAGTAATGCCTGCCTTGCTTTTTTTGCAGAACTCTCTTGAAGATCAAATGAAAGAGGAAAGCTCTTTGCACACCATAAAATACTGTACAATAGCATAGTTGTTTATGTGCCAGGTATCCCCTTTGACAGGAAAGACTTTGCTCTCCCTCGCCCTCTCCCCTCTCTCTCTCCTTTCTCCCTCTCTAAAGCAATCACAAGATTTCTCTGTGTGCTGAGACTTCTTAGGGTGCTTCTGTGCATGCCCCTATCTATTTCGGGGCTTGGAAGATGTCAAAGTGCCAGAAACAAGGCACTTAACATGGGATCCGGAGGTCCTCCGTGCAAGTCCGGGGTTCTGCTCCTTAACCCTTTGTGGGTCCTTGGGCCAATGGAGCCTCCATTTCCTCATCATTAAAGTGAGGATGGAGGATATTGCCTACTTCATAGGTCTGTGAGGAAGAAAAAGGAGGGAATGTAGCTAGGGTACCTCAATAACACTTATTTAAATATTAATCTGAAAACAGTTTCCAGAAAAGTCTGGTAAAGATTATTGCTTTTTTTCCTAAACATCATAGCTTAGCCCATGATCATTTATTCAAGAAACATTTATGAAACACCTACTGTGTGCCAGGCCCACCATTTACCCAATAAACATTCACAGGGCACCTTCTCTGTGCTGGGCCCACAGCCAATTTCATTTATCATGGATGTTGTGATAAAAGAAAGAGGAGTAGATGGTTGCCCTGGAGCAAAGGCTCTTTATGGTAGGTGTAGTATTTATTAGTTTAATATCATACTAGGTTGCCAGTTTTTAATTTAATCTTTTACAAGCTGCTGGGGATACCCTGTTTCTAAAAAATGACCCAGCAGAAGGATGTAGGTTGTTGAATCAAAATGAGAGGGAAATCTTCCTTACCTGTAGGAGTTTTCCTGACAATCATCATCCAATAGCAGCATGCCTGGGAAATAAAAGCTTAGAGCCGAAAGGGGTTTCTAGACAGGAAGCTGATGGCAGGGACTGGTGGGATCTGGGATCTTCCCGTATCCATTTGTTATTTCCTTATGGTGCTCCCCAGAGTGCTCCATGCAGATTAGAGACTCAGTGGTATTAGTGAACTCAGACCAGAAGTATTGCACTTTGAAGGAAGGGAGGGAGGACATGAGGGGCCCTCTGAGCCATGTGCTGCACTCGATGTGTTCCCAGCATGTGCCAACCCCACACAACGTGTTTTTCTGTGTTACTTTATTTAATTCTTCCAACAACTTTATAAGGTATGAATTCCATTATTATCACTGTTTACCTCTGGTGACAATATAAGGCTGAAAGAAATTTAGTAACTAGCCCAAAGTTATGCCCACAGACTCCCAGAAAGCAGGTGGCCCATCTGACCCCAAAACTGATTCTCCCAAGGTCCTGTGCTGCATCTCTTGGGAAAGTAATTTATTCTCCCTAAATCTGCTTCCTTATCCCAAAGAGGAAGAAGTAAAAGGGGAAGACTCTAAGGTCCCTTTTGGATCTGTGGACTTCTAGTGGCATAAGTGCTTTATCCAGGGGTTGACACACTATGACACATGAGCCAAATGCAGCCAGCTAATTGTTTTTGTAAGGAAAGGTTTATTGGAACACAGCCACACATATTCATTTATGTATTGTCGATAAGAGCAGAGTTGAGTAGTTGTAACAGAAACCATCTGGCCCATGAAGCCTAAAATATTTACTATTTTTCCCTTTATAGAAAAAGTTTGCTGACTCCTGGAATATACTAAGCTATAGACTTTAATGACGATTAACTCTAATGATGAATAGGAAAAAATCTGGAGGACCAAACAGCAACTATAAACCATTGAGGGGTGTAAGATGACTTCGACTGTTTACATTTTATACTTGGAGTTATTTATTTAATTTACTTTATACTAAGTTATAACTTATATATGGCAACAATCACAAATCCCACATGTATACCCTGGTAGATGGATCCACCATCCCAATCAAAATGTAGAACCTTTTCTAGCACCCCAGAAACCTCTAGCACCATAGATTCGTTTTCCCACTTTTTAACTTTATATAAATGGAATCACACAGTACATACTATTTTGTGTCTGGTAAAAGTAGTTATTTATTATTTAGAGAATTGGGTCTCACTGTGTCACTCAGGCTGAAGTGCAGTGACACAATCATAGTTCAATGGAACCTCAGACTCCTGGGCTCAAGCAATGCTCCCGAGTAGCCAGGACCACCACCATGCCTGGATAATTTTTTTATTTTTTATTTTTGTAGAGACAGGGTCTGCCCAGGTTGATCTTGAACTCCTGGGCTCAAGCTATCCTCTCACCTCAGCCTCCCAAAGCACTGGGATTACAGGTGTAAGCCACCACACGTGGCAAGTATTTATTTTTAACAGTATTGTCCAGAGGCAATCACATGTTCATTTACTCAGCAAGTCTTTTCTTGAGCATCTACCATGCATCCACACCTCTCCAGGCACTGAGGAGTAAGACATGAGAAGATGTCTGCCCCTCATGGGGTTTGCTCTCTGTGGTGTATTTTTTTTCATGGCTAGTCAAGGCTTCATGTCCACTACTACATAGAGGTCTGGCCTGAGCTCTTGGCCCATCTGCCCAAAGGCCTGCAATTAGACACCCTAATAATGTTAAGACCTTTTAGGAATTTCAAATTATAAAAAAGTTGGAGGACTTGAATGGTCATCCAAACCAACTGGCCATTTTTCAAAGGTGGAATCACAGACCCAGAGAAGGTGTTCCCCAAAACATTAGGGGAGGTGAATCACCCAGAAAGGGATATTGTAGCCAGAAGAAGAACCTCAAGCTCTTTCCAGAGCCTGAAGTCTAGAATGTTCTCCAGGTTGCAACACCCCTCTCTCTGACCTCCTGCAGACCAGGTTAGGGTGGTATTTATGTTTATCTCTAGAGATGATTTCATTTTGAGGCCTTCTAGATACTCTGTGAACCAATGAGAAAGCCTGGGAGAATGGAGTGGCAGGGCATGGAAATGACCAGAATCTCTCTTCTGTAAACAAAGAAGTGCAACCGTAAAAAGTAGAGGAAAGACTGCGTGCACAAATCAGAAAAGAAATATCACTGTGCTGCTAAGTTCCAGGGGAAATGAGTTCACAGAAGCCACATTTGCCAATCTGTGGAATCATGAGCATAGTGCTCAGAATGCCTTCAGAGAGTGATGAGTTAACTGGATTTCAACTTATTTTATACCAGGGATTGTACCTCCCATTAAAAAAAAAAAAAAACCTTGGGATTTGAACTGCAAATTTATCTAGTTTGAGTAGATGAAACTAATATGGTCTCTTCAAATTCAGTAGCTCTTAAAAACATGCTGGGGCTATAAGAGCCAAAAGACATCAGTTGCCTCAGTTCTCAGCATGTTTTCAAGATGTGCCTCTTCTTTCTAAATACATGAGAGCCCACCCTATTCTAGGAACCTATAGTTGCTAACTCGTCTAATCTTCACACAAGCACAGGAGAGTGTCATTATCATTTTATACAAGAGGAAACTAAGGATCAGAAAGATTATGTGACATGTCCAAAGTTGCACAGCAGGTAAATCAGATCTTGGGTTTAAGTTTAGTTCTGTTTGACTACTTCAAAGCCTGACCTCTGCTCTCTGCTGGGTATCCTCCAGCTCTCCCCCAAAGAATCCCCCCTTCAACTTCTCATCTCCCAAAGCAATGACAGCTAGAGACCTTCCTCTTTCATCTTAAAGCCCTGCTGGAAAGTTCTGAGCCTCAATCTCAACCCTTCTATTAATTTGCTAAGGTGGCTACAAGCAACCTGAGACTCTCTCATAGATTATTTTTCCATCTTTAAAATGGACTTACTATATCAGTCCATTACCACTTTATTCTTTGTGAAGCATAAACAGATGTTATTTCAGTCCTACTCCATCTTCTTCTATTTGGGGGAAGTTTAACTGAAGAGTTTTTAAGATAGCTCACTTAGCATTTATGACCTGCATTCTGAAAGTCTATCTGCTGTTCTACTTTACACATCTCTTTTTAAATTCCCATATGAAGGATTGGTGAATCTGTTTGAAGATCTGTAGTACAGAACAATTACTTGATGAGCACTTATATTGCACCAAGTGGCATATTACAAGGTAGGTCTAGGAAAGAGGATTACAGGAAGTTCCAGGATATAAATAGCAGATCACCTGGAAAACATACCTGGACACTCATAGGAAGTTTGTCCTATCTGCTGAGTGAAATTTCCTGCACATTCACATAGTTATCTGGGGTTTGGGGAAGAATGGGTTTGCTGACACCTGAATTTTGAGAGAGACTGAGGCTTGGGAGTCAGATGGGGTACACAGCAGCTGGAACTGCCAATCAAAGTTTTGTTGTTACAACAGAAGCGATTACTGTTTTTTAAATGGGTTTTCCCAGATTAACACAGAAACTGATCTTCATTACACTTGCTCTATCCTGAGATCAAGTGAGAGACAGAAAAAGAGATCGTTCTCCAGGGACATTTACTCTGAACACTTCATTATCCTTCTTGAGGCAAGCTGTGTAGGCAGAGGATGTTCTTCCATTGGGCAGAATTATGAGAGGCAAAGATCTGCCACCTATCACAACAAACTAGAAGGAAAGAAGGTGAAATGAAAAGCCAACATTTTCATGAAGTTATCACCCCATCTGTGACCCTGGGGAGTAATGGGTATCTGGAGGCTGAAGGATGGAGAGTTTACTGAATTTGGGGTTTGCTTGTCTCAGGGAAAGAGGGGCTGAGGTCAGTATAAACCTTCCCCAGGCTCCATGCACACAACCACCCTGCTTCTTCTGGCTTCCAGCACAAGTGGCCCAGGCACCTGTAGCAGAGCCTGTATTTAAGAGGCATCCTAGCTCCTTAACAGCCTGACTTGATAAATTACACCATCAGCCTTTGCACATCTGGGAGATTTGATCCTGTCCCTAAGCAGATGAAAGCTGCTAGACTCTTCCTCTTCCTGCTGAAATTCCTCTCTATCCCTAACCTAATCTTACTTCCTCCTGGTTATCTTTCAAGGGTGGGAGAGGGAGGAAAATGTGCTTAGAAACTCCTTTGCAATTTTTCTGCTGATTCTGAAACCCTAGTCCCCCAATCCCTCCAACCCCAGCACTGTGTCTCCGATTCTGAAAACCCCAAGTTTCCAGAGAAACTCAGTTTTATTACTGGGAACTGGCTTCGCGTCGTCCCAGACCAGGAAGTGTTGAACCACGTTATTAGACCAAGAGGTTGCACAAGTGGTTTCACTCAATAGACACAACCGTCCCCTGCCCGCCAAAAAAAGTTATCAGCGGTATCTCCTTTTTGCAGATGAGGAAGCTGAGGCTCCCAGAGGGGAAGCGTTATGCTCTGCCGCAGAAGCTTTAGGTCTGTGTGTGCTGAAAGCAAAGAAGCCCCTTCCCCTATTTTTCTACAGGTCAGGTCCCAGCCTGCACGTTTGGGCGTGCCTCTTGCCGCCCTCTCCTCTTGCCTGTGCCCAGGAGGAAAGCAGGTGAAACTCCAGTAGAACTGCAAGTCCTATGGCTTCCTTCCTGGCCCAGGCCAGAGTGGAAAAAAACTTCTTTCCCTCAGCAGCTCTGTCGACACCTTCTCTACCAGGAGTGCAAGATTCCTGCCACTGCTGCAGTGACCGCGTCTGCAGCGAGTTCCCCGGCCCAGGGAACTGCAGATGTTCTGGAACTGCGAATAAACGAGAAATGAGTGGGCCCGGGGGCACTCGGCTACAAGTGTCCACCCAGCTGCAGGTCAGGCTTTGCTTTCACTGCCTCACCATCCTCTCCCAAGGCGGAGGCGCCTTGACATCCGGGTTTAAACCGGAGAGCAAGGCCCAGGCGTCCAGCTCCCCAGCTGTGTGGCCAGGCTGGGAGCCGGTGCAGCACAGCTGCCAGGGGAGCTCCACTTTGGCTACTCTCTCTGCCCATCAATTAGTCTGTGTCTCCTTCCAAGGGTCCTCCTGGCATGCTTCACCCTCGCCTACGCTCTCTGGCAGGCAGTTCTGCAAACCTAAACCGCCAGACCAGGCCAGGGAGGGTCTGGGGCCTGCAGAGCCAGTAACTAAGGCGGAAATGAATGCAGTCCCTCCAGGGCCCGCTCACCCCACCTAAGGCCACCTCACCTCCCCTCTGGCCTCGGCGCCCCTTCCCAAGTGGTCAGTTTCTTTTCCGCCCTGCGGGCTCTTCTGGCCCACCATCTGCGTCTGCTGGGACGCATCCAGGGTCTCTACTTTTCGCTTTCTCCTGTGTCCCTTTCTTCCACGAGCCCCCCAGCTTCCTCCGGCTCTCACCTGAACCCCGAAGCGTAGTGTCTTCACTCTGGACTAAAGCAGAACTGAGAACCGGTGGAAAAGCCCCGCGCCTAGGCTGCAAGGCACTGGCTTAACAAGTCCAAAGGTTAGCTGAAGTTTGGCTGATAAACAGAACCAGTAAAAGAAGGTCTCCAGCCCCCCAGCGTGAGTACAATGGACCCTGGTAAAGCCCCGCTCCCGGCCCGGGTCTCCGGCTCTCCACGTCTGCCCCTCCGGCTCTCCCTCTCTCCGGGTTTCCCCCTCCCCACCATCATTTGCATCCAGCCGAAAGCTGGGCCCTTCCCACTAATTTGCATATCTTATATGGCCTAATGGTGGCGATCATGGCAAGTTAGAAGTTTTCTGACTCCTCTCGGAGGAGACTCCGGGACCCCGGGGAGTAACAGGTGTCTGGAGGCTGAAGGGTGGAGGGGTTCCAGGATTTGGGGTTTGCTTGTGAAACTCCCCTCCACCCTCCTTTCTCGCACCCACCCACCCCCTCACCCCCTTCTTTTTCCGTCCTTGGAAAATGGTGTCCAAGCTCACGTCGCTCCAGCAAGAACTCCTGAGCGCCCTGCTGAGCTCCGGGGTCACCAAGGAGGTGCTGGTCCAGGCCTTGGAGGAGTTGCTGCCATCCCCGAGCTTTGGGGTGAAGCTGGAAACGCTGCCCCTGTCCCCCGGCAGCGGGGCCGAGCCCGACACCAAGCCGGTTTTCCATACGCTCACCAACGGCCACGCCAAGGGCCGCTTGTCCGGCGACGAGGGCTCCGAGGACGGCGACGACTATGACACCCCTCCCATCCTCAAGGAGCTGCAGGCGCTCAACACCGAGGAGGCGGCGGAGCAGCGGGCGGAGGTGGACCGGATGCTCAGGTAGGCGCAGAGCGAGGTGCCGAGGACCTACCCGAACCCCTGGAGCCCCTGCCCCGGACCACACTGGCCAAGCCCGTTTCCCACCAGAGAAGTCCCCCGGGGGGCGCTCTGCTTCTCTCCCAACCCCTGGACCCTTCCCAACCCCTTAGCCGGACCACCCTGCGGCCCACCAGGCTTCTTCTCCCCAGGCCCAGGCCAGCGTCGGGGACCTAAGAGCTTTCCCCGCGGGGCTGGGGCTCGCCTGGGGAGAACGGGAGCTGCGGAGCCCTTTGCCGGGAGGTTTGCCCACGCGCCTGAAGGTGCGAGTGGGTGCAGTGAAAACCGCTGTGACTTCCCGGGAGCGGAGGCTCGCGCCGCTACCAGCCCCAGGCCGCGCACTTTCCCGCACGCTGCCTCGGGTCTAGAAAGCCGCAAGTCGGCCTCCGACACATTGACCTGCATGGTGACCTGCAGTTCTTTGCCGAGAGACAGGCGGCATCCGGGGCTGGGATCTGGGAGGCGAGTTGCTGGTGGGCACGCTTGTTAGCAGCGCCCATGCAAGGCCCGGAATTGCCTGGGATCCCCAACGCGGGTTTAGATTTGCAAAGGGATGGTTGCCTGTAGGGTCGGGGTGGACACGCGCGGGGCAGAAGAAAGCAAGCGGGGTAGTGAGGGGGCGAACGCGTCTCAGACCTCAGTTCACAGAGGATTTGGTCTCCGTCTGAGAAAGGAGGGCGTTTCCGGACCTCGCTGCCCACCCCCAGCCTCTCCCCGGGAGGTCAGGCCGGCTGGTGATCTATCCCTGGGGCCGGGATCGTTTGTGAGTCCTCCCCGACCGCCTTTAGGCTTTGACAGCTGGTTACTAATTATCTAAGGAGCCGAGCGGTTCCCTGAGAACGCACGTTGCTCCCGGGCCACTCCGCTTTAGGACGGAGCCCATCGTGTGGCCTCGGACACTGAAGCGCCGCGATTTCGAGCCTGAGCCTCCGCCGCATGTCCGCAGCGGCAGTTCGGGGTGGGATCTGAACTTGCATTTGAATTTGCGATCCGAGGGTCTGGCGTTTTGCCCTCTAGTCAAAACAATCAGGGGAACTTGTAGATTTTTTCCCCCAAACATACTTTGCTATAATTTATAGGTTTGAGGTTTCTCCCTCGCCGCTCTCCCGCCCGGAGGCGATTTCTCCCCGACTGGGAGAGAACTCCCGCCAGAGAGCTCCGCGACGCGGGAAGGTGTGAGTCGCGGAGGCTAAGAGGGGTCGAGCGAGTGGACCCTAGGAGCGGCTGGGGCGCCAAGGCGGCAGGGAGGTCGCCCTAGGCCTGACGGACGATACTGGCTCCCACCGCCGGCCACCGGGGGCCACAGGGCCTAGGCCCTCGCGCCCCGCCGCCGGCGCCTGCTTTTTAGCGCGGCGCTGGAAGTACCTAGGGCGCACCTCCGCACCGGGCCCCGCGCCGGGCTGGACGCAGCTGAGACGTAACATAAACTGCAGCACGTGGAGTTGGGGTGTTATTAATTTATTTCTATAAATCATCAACAGAAAGATACACAAAGAGTCGTGATTAGGTTGAAAAGAGAGGCAGGTTATTCATTGGTGAAGTTGTAAACGCGGCTTAGAGGGGGAAGGAAATCAAAACGCGGGCGCGGGGCTGCTGGCCGCTCCCAGCGTGCACCCAGCCAGGCGCCCCGTGCCGCCTCGCTTTCCCGCCGCCCTGCTCCGGACCCGGGCTCTCTGAGCGCCTAAGCCATCTGCGGAGCTCCAGGGTCGCCGACATCCTCAGGCCGGGCCAGCGGAGAGCCAGGCGCGGCCCAGGGTCCTCAGACCCCGGGCCCCGCTCTTCCCTCCCCAAAGCTCCGGGCTCCAGCAGGGCAAGGAGGAGGGCTGGGAAGCCGGAGACCCTCCCCGAGTTGGAGACGCGGGACCGACCTGGAGGCTTTTTTTCTCCCGTCCCAAGCGGGTGCTGCCTTTCCTCCCCCGCTCCCGGGAGTGCCGGACTTTAAATTAAAGTAATTTTTCAAGAAATCGTTAGCGGTTCCCAGGTCACGGCACAGTGGGCTCCCGAGCCCCGAGCTCACGCACTCCCTTATTTTGCCCACCGTGTTCCCTTAAGACGAAAAGCAAAGAGAAAGCGAAGTCGCGTTTTGGAGTTCCCGGAGTTCTCGTAAATCTCCTGGAAGAGAAAGGCTGGGAAGGAAGGTCGGGGCTGCGTGTTTCCCGGTCCCCGGCTGCGGGCAGGATCTGGCTTTGCTCGCGGCCTCGAGGCGGGCGCACTGGGGGCGTCTGGAAAGTGGGCTGTGTTCTGAGAAGCCGAAGTTGGGGCTCCTTAACGAACGCGCCGCGGACTGCACAGGGGTCCGGGCTTCTCTACTCCGGGGAAGCAAAGTCATTGTTTGAGAAGCAGCGAGCTGGAAGGACCCTGCGGGCGCCACGGCCGACGTTTGACACCTGCGCTCGGAGCACAATGGCCGCTGGAGTTCCTCGGACCCGTGCCTCTCTCCCTGTTAGGAACCCCTGAGCCTAAGCTGTGTTTTCAAATTAAAAATAACCAGCTCTCCCGGCTCTTCCTGGTGAACACACGTGAATTCTGGGGTCTGAGAGCCGTAAAGGTATAACTGCGCCATCTTTTAAGTCGGGCTTAAAGGTTTTACCATCATTTATAATGTTTTCTTGGGGTGTTTTTTTTTTTCCCTTCCCGATGGTTGAGCTAATTCACTGTTTCCACAGAACCATTCCCACTTAGGACAGTACCCTATTTTTCTAGGTTTCTTAGGCACACAAAATGACCACAGGTAAAGGCATTTAAACAAAAGAAAAATAGTCGAAGAATTTGCTAAAGCAATATTAACTTTTAAAATGCATTTTCCCCCTAAGGTTCAAAGGTTCTTGCTCGTAACAGTTGAAAGTGTTTTTCCACCCTAAAAATATCCGTGGAAATATTCACCAGAAATAAGCTTTTAAATGATCTGTGATGTTTACATAGATAAGTCTAAAACGTTTATTACATTGTTTTCCTCTTAATGTGAATTCTCTACGTTTTAAACTGTAACTCATTTTCTCATTTTTTGTTCTTGTTGCTACTTCCTTATATTGTGTACTTGGAAAGTACCTTTATAAATATTTCAGAAATTCGTTCTTATAAATAATTAATATAAAAAGTTTGCATTTCTCAAAAACATCTCTATCAAAGCCTGTGTTCTCACGAATTTAATATGAAAGGCTTGCTAAAATAATCACAACTACCTAAATGCTTACAAAGTATGTTCAATTACTGGATTTTTATTCATTAAACAAAATTAATTTTATTTGACATATTAAAGGCACTATTTGGAAATAAAATTGATTATTATATTGCAATGCTGTCTCTGTTTCAGCCTCTACTTTTCACCGGTTTTTTGTTGTTGTTTCACCTGAAACTAGTTTTCCCTTAATTTTTTTTTTAAATGTTCTATCAGGCTAATACGTACATCAACATACAGTCATGGGGTGCTGGCTTTTGCAAGTTAAATATGTACCTGCATTAAATAAATGGTAAATGTGTATATATTGCTTCTTTAGTACTTATGTATTGCACACTATTTTCTTAATTTCTACTTTTAAGTTATCTTTTCAAAGTACCTTTTCAATAAGCAAGAAAAGATATTAACAAAGTTGAAACCATTCTAGACAAATAAAGTTCAAAGGTGCTAAAACCAGCAATTTGCACACCTGTGTTTATGAGAACTGAAAAGTATAACCATGTTCTTATCCCATGCTCGAAATTTGTGAGAAACATGATAATTCAGGAAAACAAGGCATCTGAAATTGTTAATGTCGGAAATTGAAATCATTTGTCCCCATTAGCCCATTAGATTTTATTTGGGAGTCAGGGCTGTGGATTTCTTTTTTTTCTTTTTAACTTTACTTGCCTCACCTCGGTGTGTGATCCTCTTGTCCCAAGGAGGTATGACATTGTACTTTGGAAAACTTTTCTAAAACTCTGAAAACTACTTACTATTTGGCTAAGACTTGCTTCTCAGAAGGTGACCACACACATTTTACCTGTTTTATAAGAAGGAAAATAATGTAGGAGAGATTGAAGCTAAAATTGGCCAAATTCAGAAACTGATGCTATCCCACTTCATTGTAGAATCAGTGAGTCCAGCCCCAAACTAATGGCATCCCCACTTTCCCTCGGGCCTCCTGCCTTTTAAGTCTCCTACATTCCGGGAAAATGAAAGAAAGCAAAATAAAACGGCCGGGCGAGGTGGCTCACGTCAGTAATCCCAGCACTTTGGGAGGCCAAGGCAGGTGGATCACCTTAGGAGTTTGAGACCAGCCTGGCCAACATGGTGAAACCCTATCTCTACTAAAAATACAAAAATTAGCCGGGTGTGGTGATAGGTGCCTGGGAGCTACTCGAGAGGCTAAGGTAGGAGAATCCCTTGAACCCAGAAGGCAGAGGTTACAGTGAGCTGAGATCACGCTGTTGCACTCCAGCCTGGGTGACCAGAGCAAAACTCTGCCTCAACATCAATCAATCAAACCAGCGCCTTTTTAAAAATTATTATTATATAAAAATTTACTTTTTCCTTTTATTCTTTAAAAGACATCTACCAGAAAGAGCCTTTCTTTTTGCTTAATAAGAGAGAGTGGTGGTGGTGCTTTTTTATTCCTGAAGATGGGAAATCGTCTTTTGCTTGCTAACCTTAGAAGCAAAAGATGAGGTGTACTGTACGGGGGTCATCACCTTCTCTTCTATTTCTATTTTGGCCTAATATCTAGGACAAAGTTGTGGCAGAGACAGGTGGAAAATTCAGAGTTTTGCATAGAGTATAGGTAGCACCCCCTAGGAAGAGAATATTTCTCCCCTGATGTCTCCCACTAGTACCCTAACTATCTGCTTGTCTGTCTAGTGAGGACCCTTGGAGGGCTGCTAAAATGATCAAAGGCTACATGCAGCAACACAACATCCCCCAGAGGGAGGTGGTCGATGTCACCGGCCTGAACCAGTCACATCTCTCCCAGCATCTCAACAAGGGCACCCCTATGAAGACCCAGAAGCGTGCCGCCCTGTACACTTGGTACGTCAGGAAGCAACGAGAGATCCTTCGACGTAAGTGTTTTCATTCTGCCTCTGCCTCAACCTGAAGTGACCTTTGCCCTCTCACCCCATGGGCTGCCTCAGTTTCCCTTTTACCAATAAGGTCTTGTGAGCACTTGGCAGATATAAGGAAGCTGGCAGGTACATTGTGGTTGCTGTACAACAGATTGGCTTCTGTCATGTTCTTTGGTCACAGACTCTTGCTACCCAGCCAGTTGCTCTGAGGAGCCCATCAGTGTATGCAGTGTACCTTAAACTTTTTGGACCCTCCTTCCAACATCCTTCTCTTTAAAACCAAGTAGTTGACAGAGTGTAATATCTTCCCCCAGAGAAAGCCAAGCATCTCCCCTTGATACATGACCATCAGTCAATTTCCAAAGAAGACATTTTGTTGCAGTCAATAATATTGATTACTCTTACTGTTAATTTCCTCTTCTCTGGAAAAAGTATAAACAATAGAAGGCATTTATATAGAGAGATATATTCAGAACTTTACCGTGTTCTTGGGGGATAGCAGGAGGGACTGAGTCCTGAGGCAATTTAAGGTGCTTACTCACATTTACCAAAATTGGTATAGCGTGAGGACCTTAGCTGGTGGCCCTGCTCGTGAAAAAGCTACTTCTGGCTAAGGCAGGGCACAGGAAAAGTGTCTGCATTTGGAACTCTGGCACATCAATTCTTGTCATTCCCATTCCCATCCCAAAGTTTTTTTTTCTGTGCCAAGATTTCTTACCCCTAATAATTCTGAAAGCTTTTGGTTTTGAATTAAGTCTAGGGAAGTGTGAACTGCATTCGAATCACAAGAGTAGGAATGACATACTGTCTGTATTTGAGGAAAGTATTCTTTGACATTACACTTTCATTACTTTGATTCAGTCCTTTTCCTAAGAAAATTTTGTATCAGTTTTGACTCTCCCCACACCCTATCCTCTGGCTTTATCTAGGCTTCTCTGCCTTTATCAGGATGTCAGTTTCCACCACTTTCTGGGTTGGGTTTTTTCCCTCTTGTTTCTTGAAATCACTCTTGTTTTCTGTTACACACTGCTCTGAAATGACTGTTTCAGTATTTTTCTTCTCAATGTCCCTGGGCTGGTGAAAGGAAGGGTTTTAGGTGTTCGTTTCATATTGTGGTGTTTGTGGTTTTGTTGGGAGCATTATATGAATAGATAAGAAGAAGCAACATGAGGGCTGTTTGCTGCTTACCACAGGACACCTTTCCAAGTATGGGTTGGCCCCCCCCACCCATCCTTGGTGACTAGCTCTTTAAGAATTTGTGTTCCTGACATGAAGCAACTCTCTGTAGTTCCTGGAAAGCCTCAAAAAATTCTCATGAGCCACTGTCTCCAAAGACCCAACAACCCTTGGGCCTTGCCCAACTAAAGCTTTATGCTGCATCTCCAGTCTGAGCTGCCTCTGTGTTCAATGAGAATTTCTTCAGAAAGGAGAAGGAGGCAGGAAAGGCTGACTGGAAACTTCTAAGAAGACGGAGGTCCAGAAAGTTTCTCAAGACGCTTAGGAAGGAACATTTTACAAATACAACAGTCTCCCCAAGAGATTGTTGTTATTGTTATTTTGTTTTAAAGTCACATGAGATATAAAGCTTAAGAAACGTTCCTTCATTCTGTAACAATTATGTAAGCACCTATTATGTGCCAAACACTACGCTAAGCTGCGGAATACGTAGATTATTTTCTCCAGGGACTTACCTGCCATCCAGTGAGGAAGTGGAGATGTTTCAGTAAATAATGACATTCACTTTCTAAGAGCTATTATAAAGATATACACAAGGAACAGCAGGGGAATTGCTAAATTGCCTGGAGACATCATGGAAGGCTTCATAGAAGAGGTCACATTCAAATCATGTCTTGAAGGATGAATATAAGACATGCAAGTATGATATAAGAATTAGGAAGTAAGAGAAATAAAAGAGGGACACAAGTGAATGGGGTGGGGAGAAGGAGGAAGAGAGGGGAGAGAATACAAAATGATACATGATGGCCAGGCACAGTGGCCCACGCCTGTAATCCCAGCACTTTGGGAGGTCAAGGAGGGTGAATCACGAGGTCAAGAGATCAAGACCATCCTGGCCAACACAGTGAAACCCCGTCTCTACTAAAAATACAAAAATTAGTTGGGCATAGTGGTGCATGCCTGTAATCCTAGTTGCTCAGGAGGCTGAGGCAGGAGAATTGCTTGAATCCAGGAGGCAGAGGTTGTAGTGATCTGAGATCCCGCCACTGCACTCCAGCCTAGGCAACAGAGTGACCTTTTTTTTTCCTCAGGAAAAAAAAAAATGATACGTGATTACAAATTTCTTTGAAACACTGAAAATAACAAATGGTAATATTCATGGGGTCCTCTACACACACATAATCTCTTTGTTCAGGCTGGCCCCCAAGCCTACAAAGAGGCTGCTGAATACAACTTCTCCAAGGTAATTTTCATGGGCAATGAACATTTCCTTCCCCAACCCTAATTAATCTGAAGGGTAGTAGAGAATGGTCGGTGGCAGCTAGAGGGAGTATATGTGGAAGCCTAGTTCTTCAAAAATTGGGAGGGGCTAGAGCCAAGCCCCTGAGGTCAGCGGAACCTGAATGGTTCTGAGCACCCACAGGCAAGCCCACCTGGCTGACTGGGGGACACACTGGGTTCTGAACACTGTTCAGGCTGCTGCCTCCTCAAAGGGCAGGTGAGAGACTGAGGCAGCCCCCACACTATGGAGCAGCAGTTAGTGTCTCACACCCACCAGACACAAAGCTTCAGGAGTCGGTTTTGTCACCTCCACACAAGTCAGATCTGAAGGGTGTGTGGGTGCATGGTTTGGGTTTTGTTTTTAGTGAGAGGTGATGCACAGGCTGGTGGTTAGGAGCCTTAAGGCCTGCAGGCTGGGCTCAGGTCCAGACTCCTGCCACAAGTCTATATGACTTTGGGCAAGTCACTTAACCAGTCTGAACCTCAATTTCTTCATCTGTAAAATGGAGATGGCCATACTTCTCACATGGAGAGGTTGTAAGAATTAGATAAAGGGATATATTTAGAGGATTTTGCGCAATACCTTACCATAGACATGGTTCAATAAATGTCACTGTTATTGTGTCTGTTCACATTAAATGAAAAAAAACTCATGGCCCTTGGGACGATCCACACTGGATTTGCCATTGGTGACTCCACCCCAGTGCCACACAGGCCCACAGGGAGGAGAGGAGACACTGTGACAGACCTTACTGAGCAGGAAACGTCTCCTTCTCCCCCTTTGATTTCCCTTCAAGTAACTGCATTTAGAGAACTGCTGTGAAACCAAAAACTATAGCGGGGCCAAAGCACTTTGAAAAGTACAGTCAGGTGGGGCATGGTGGCTCATGCCTGTAATCCAAATGCTTTGGGAAGCTGAGGTGGTGGGAAGACTGCCTGAGGCCAGGAGTCTGAGACCAGCCTGGCCAACATAGTGAGATCCCGTCTCTACAAAAATATGTTTTTTAATTAGTCAGGTGCGGTGGCTTGTGCCTCTGTAGTCCCAGCTACTTGGGAGGCTAAGGTGAGAGGATGGCTTGAGCCCAGGAGGTCAAGGCTGCAGTGAGCTGTGATTGTACTACTGCATTCCAGCCTGGGTGACAGAATAAGACTTTGTCTGAAAAAAAGAAAGAGTATCAGGAATTTGGGCCAACATTGCCATCATCCTGACTAGGGTAGATATTCTAAAAGACGAGTTAGTGCCTCTAAGCTTTCAGTCAGTTTCATTTCACAGCTGGGGAGTCTAAGTGATGAGGGAATCAAGCAACTTGGCTGGGGCCCTACATGATCCCACCAGCAGTGACTTCCTGCCAGTAAGTTTGGCAGGGACTCTCTCAGGTATCTAACGGCGTTGTTGGGCCACTGAAAACAGAGCCCTAAGGTGGCCTAAGAATCCTCCAAGGTGAATGGGCCCAAATCAAAGGCCCCCCAGTGACACGGTCAGTCCACAGTTAAACAAGGCCCAACACCACCTGCAGTTGAGATCCCAAGTCCTGGCTGGTTAGGGCCCTAACCATTCCTCCTGGTGGACCTAAATGGAAATGAGCCTCAGATAGGTGATCAGTCAGTCCCCGGCTGCTGGAGGCATACAGACTGGAGAGCCACTCGGTGGGGGGTTGTAGAGGGGATTCAAATGTTAAGTAATTGCCTGACTTGAACCTTGAGGATTTTGGATCCAGTTGTCCAAAGGAACAAGGATAGGATGTAAATGGTGGTACATCCAGAGCTTATCACAAAAGGAGGTGGTAGCCTTCCACTCTCTGTGACCTGCGGGAGTCATTCCAGAACTGAGAAAAACATCAAGGCCAGGCATGGTGGCTCATACCCATAATCCCTGCAGTTTGGGAGGCTGAGGCAGGTGGATAACCTGAGGTCAGGAGTTCGAATCCAGCCTGGCCAACATGATGAAACACCATCTCTACTAAAAATACAAAAAAATAGCCATGCGCGGTGACTCACACCTGTAATCCCAGCACTTGGGGAGGCCGAGGAGGGTGAATCACAAGGTCAAGGAATAGAGACCATCCTGGCCAACATGGTGAAACCCTGTCTCTACTAAAAATACAAAAATTAGCTGGGCGTGCTGACACTCACCTGTAGTCCCTGTACATGGTAGGAGAATCGCTTGAACCCAGGAGGCAGAGGATCTTGCCACTGCACTCCAGCCTGGTGACAGAGTGAGACTCCATCTCAAAAAAAAAAAAGACATTAACATCCAGAACATAGGGACCCAGAGCTGGGAAATGAATGTGTTATGTGTCTTTGCTCAGCAGAGTGCTTAGCCTCTATGTTTATTCATCTGTAAAATGGAAATAATCACCCCTGATGAGCCCTGCTTCATGCAGATGTGAAGACGAAGATAGCAAAGCTTTCTTCTTCAGTAATGTAAATATCAAATCTCATTTAAACCATGTAGGCTAAGGCACCACCAGTGGGCCGAGCTGCTGGCTCTCGTTCATTCCGCAGAAATCTCCTGAGGGTCACAATAGGCCTGGACCCGGGGAATTGGACAGGCAGGGAGCATCGTTTCCAGCTAATTAAACACCACTCCCAGACAGGTCCTGTGTTTGTAGTCTTTGAAATTATTTGCGATCTAAAGCACATCTTTTCTTTCCAATACAAAGCTCCAGTTATATTTATTTCAAAGCGTGATCCTAAAGTGCTGGGATTATAAATGCAAGCCCCCATGTTTGGCTGGTAGTTAACATATAGAAAGAACTCTGTTGAGTCCATGGGGCTAGAGTGGACTGAACAGATCTGACCAATGCTTACTCTCCTGCCAAGTTTCCTTTTGGGCCACTGCATGTCTGACAATTGGTAGAGGCCAGATCTAGAGTCTATGGCTCAGGAAAAGTTTTAGCCTGGTCTGTATAGAGGTCAGACACACAATTTTTCACTTCTAAAGTGAAATTCTGAAATTTTCACTTTAGAAGTGAAAATCGTGAAAGTGATTTTTTCCTAAAAACCTGACTTTATAACGTAGATAGCTAGGATATAGGAAGAGGGAGGAAAGGTGATGAGTGCTAGCTACAGCCTCTGAATATTTTGTACAAGTGTGAATTGTACCTTTGGACGATTTTCCCCTCAACATGAGACTTGATTGAGCGCCCCTGCTTGACATCAAAATACAAGAGTTCAGGATGTAGA
Source organism: Cacajao melanocephalus (assembly GCA_963573385.1). Taxonomy (NCBI): domain Eukaryota; kingdom Metazoa; phylum Chordata; class Mammalia; order Primates; family Pitheciidae; genus Cacajao; species Cacajao melanocephalus. The sequence goes on along the minus strand of CAUYLG010006386.1, from coordinate 203,293 downwards.
GCATTGCTTCATGTCTGAGGGCCAGGTGAGCCAAAGGGGAAAAAAATAATTTTCTTAAAACAATGGCTGGCTATGTTTGAGCTCTTTCAAAGAAAGAAAAAGAGTGGCTTTGCTGGAGCAACTGAGGCGGGCAGTAAGGGCCCATGCGGAGGCCTCCCCCTCTGCAGTTCCACTTGCAGTGAGAGCAGATTGCAGAGCTTAGTTAGATGAGGGGAATAAAGGTGTCTTCGTCTGTTGTCTGTCTGTCTGTCTGCTGAGTGAAGACTACAGACCCTATCAAATCTACTCCTTTCTCTTTTCAGAATTCAACCAGACAGTCCAGAGTTCTGGAAATATGACAGACAAAAGCAGTCAGGATCAGCTGCTGTTTCTCTTTCCAGAGTTCAGTCAACAGAGCCAGGGGCCTGGGCAGTCCGATGATGCCTGCTCTGAGCCCACCAACAAGAAGATGCGCCGCAACCGGTTCAAATGGGGGCCCGCATCCCAGCAAATCTTGTACCAGGCCTACGATCGGCAAAAGAACCCCAGCAAGGAAGAGAGAGAGGCCTTGGTGGAGGAATGCAACAGGTAACACCACCAGAAGCTCATTCAGGCAGGTGGGCAAGCACATGGACCCAGGATCCTTCCGCTCGGTCCTGGGATATTGAGACACTGGTTATCCAGATAAGTGTGACTAAATCAGAGCTTCCCAAAGTATGTTCTGCAGGACCCCCAATATCGATTCCTTAATCAATAAGTCTGAGAACCATCATATGGATACTTCTACTTAGACAGTCACGATATACATTTATATAAATAGATAGATAGAGATATATATTTTTTGAGACTATGTCTTGCTCTGTCACCCAGGCTGGAGTGCAGTGGCATAATCTCAGCTCACTGCAAACTCCTTCCCAGGTTCAAGCGATTCTCCTGCCTCAGCCTCCCAAGTAGCTAGGACTACAGGCACATGCCACCAGGCCCAGCTAAGTTTTGTATTTTTAATAGAGACAGGGCTTCACCATGTTGGCCAGGATGGTCTCAATCTCTTGACCTCATGATCTGCCTTCCTCAGCTTCCCAAAGTGCTGGGATTACAGGCATGAGCCACCGTGCCCGGCCCATACATTACTATATTAAAGGCTCCGAGAAGCCCTGCAGTCAAGAAACCCACTTCACTTTATTGAATTGGTTGTTAACTATGGAATCTTTGGTAGAATACAAACAACCCCATGAATTATTATTCTAGGGAAGATACTCTGGAGAATGCTGATATAAAATATGATATCTGTGAAGTGAAAATTGTGTGTTTGACCTCCATACAGTCCCTTAGCCACAGACCACAGACTCTAGATCTGGCCTCTAGCAATTATCAGATATGCAGTGGTTCAAAAGGAAACTCGGCAGTAGAGTAAGAATCGGTCAGGTCTGTTCAATCCACTCTGTCCCCAGTGACTCAACAGAGTTTTTTTTTTTTTTTTTTAAATATGTTAACTACCACCTAGGCATGAGGGCTCTCACTTACAATCCCAGCACTTTGGGAGGCTGAGGCGGGAGGATTGCCTGAGCCCAGGAGTTTGAGACCAGCTTGGGCAACATGGCGAGACCCTATCTCTATTTAAAAACAAAACAAAACAAAACAAAACAAAAAACTGTGTTATTTATTTATTTTTAAGATGTGGTCTTGCTGTGTTGCCCAGGGAGATCTTGAATGGGGCTTAAGTGATCCTCCTGCCTTGGCCTCCCAAGCAGTTGGGATTACAGGCTCTAGTGCCCAGATATTTAAAAAAAAAAACTATTAGAAAGTCTTGGGGAAATCTTTTTACTTCATTCCTGCCCTGTTCTTCCTAATTCCAGCATTGACTTTCTAAAAATTCAGCTCTTTGGTCTGGCCAAGGCCTGTGTGCTCCTTTTCTGTCTCTGGGCTGGGTTGGCCTTGGCAGTGGATGCAGCCAGGGAGGTCAGGTTGGGCAGCAGGGAGGCAGAGCACATGGCCTGTGTTGCCACTGAGTCCTCAGGCTGTGCTCCGTACCCCGACTTAGACACTACTGCAGCACCCAGTAGTGTCTAAGAATCTCTCACATCTGGGTTTGAGGTTTGACCAGCCCTGATAAAGCTAGAGACCCGCCATATCAATGTACCCTGCTTTGTACCCCACCCAGCCTGCCTTTTGGAGGAGATGAGGCATCTTGCTTCCTAGCACTCTTTCAGGGAGTTCAAACCCCAAAAGACCAGAAATCCTCTCGAAGTGCTTTGAAGGCAATCAGACAGAGCCAGCGAAGGGCTTTGCCTTTTGCGTAGTAGGAATAATGGCTAGATAAGGAGGTGTCAGGAAGCCCCATCTGACCTTGCCCTGGACTGCCTGTCCCTGGCTTGCTCTCTTTTCTCTCCTCAAGAGCCACACCAAAGCCTAAGCCCCTGACTCCCAGGGCGGAGCAGCCTGCTCTGTCCCTGCATTCAGGCCCCCTCCAGTCGTCTTCATCAGATCTCCATGGACTGGCCTTTTCTCTGCATAGGCTTCTCCTCCCCAGCCTTCTGCCTGCCCACAGCCTCTTCACACTCCCAACCAAGACTGCTATGATTGTGTGTTTGCTGCCAAGCACCACCAAGTCCCCCCGCCACCTTCACTCACCATCTCCCCTCCATCCGTCCCCAGGGCAGAATGTTTGCAGCGAGGGGTGTCCCCCTCCAAAGCCCACGGCCTGGGCTCCAACTTGGTCACAGAGGTCCGTGTCTACAACTGGTTTGCAAACCGCAGGAAGGAGGAGGCATTCCGGCAGAAGCTGGCCATGGACGCCTATAGCTCCAACCAGACGCACAGCCTGAACCCTCTGCTCTCCCACGGCTCCCCCCACCACCAGCCCAGCGCCTCTCCTCCGAACAAGCTGTCGGGTAAGCAGAGGCTAGACCTCACTGCCTCGGCAACCCGACCATCCCGCCTCTCCCCACAGATCTCATCTGGTTTAAAGGGTTTTCAGAGGAGCAAATGCTTTGGGATGATCCTAGGGCTGCTCTCCTCTCATTGCCAGAATATTCTCCTGGAAATAATGTGTGGCTCTGGTCAGTTTCCACCAACTCCTGGTTCAGCCATTGCTCTGTGAGGGCTCATTCAGCCTCCAGGGAGCCCTTTCCCCTATTTGTCTTCTTCCCTCTTCTCCCTGTGTGGCTGCTGACTCAGCGGTCATTCTACACTGAGGAGGCTGCCTTATGGGTGTGCCAGGTCCAAACCACTGGCAGAGGGCTGGCGATGGCTCACTGTGTTGGAGGATGACACTCTGGCCACCTGCTCCATCCCTGGCTGTATCTGCCCCTCACTCAGTCCAGCTGCCTCAGGAGAAGCCCAGTGGCCTTTGGGGATGGCCACTCTGATGGTGGCCTCTGCTTGGTGGCTTCCATGTGTCTTCAGGGTTAGGGGTGTCAGTCACTTGAAATCTTTGCAGTGATGAGTTAGGCAAAACTGACTATCTGCTCTGTCATGCTTGATTGCGTGCTCCTGTGTGCCAGGCCCTGGCCTGGATTAGAATGCCTCTGCTGTGGGGTTTGGGTTTGTCAGGATGAAATCCTACAGCCTCCTTCGGGGAAAGCACCCCTATATGCTGAGTGCTGTGTTAGGCACAGGCTGCAATTGAGCATTTCTTTTGGTCCTTCATTTTTCCGGCAAAGCTGGCTTCCTAAATTGGGGTGCTCACTGGGGTCTGTGTGGTGCCCATGAGGACAACGTGTAACACAGTCTCCTGCCTCCTCCAAGAAAGGGACTTGTGAAAGGAAAGCCAAACGCCTTTTCTAACTCTGGCGTGATTCCGAAACTTGTTACTACCTCACCTGCTGCTTGCCCTTCTGATGGGAAAGGCCTGAGTGCTGGGAGCTGACCCAGGTGTCGAGGGGACCAAAGCCACCAGGACAGGCTCAGAGCCACCAGCTGGATGGTGTACAAGCATTTGTTCCATGCCTGCTGTGCCCTCCCATAGCATGGCCTCTTCCAGGGCCTCTGGGAGCTAGGGCCAGGGCTGACAATTTCTCTAGGTCCCACTCCCACAGAGGAGAAGGGCTCAAGCACACAGGGAGAACGTCTAGATTACCTTAGAGGCAGAGAAGCCCCTAGGCAAAGACTGGCCTGATTGCAGAGTAACTTCGCCCCTTTGGGGAAAGTCAAAGCACGATTCCGAGGGTTGTGGCAAAAGGCACGTGGCCGGCACTGAGCAGGACCGGATCACTTGCCCACCACAGTGATCAGCGGAGTTGAAGCTGGGAGCTGCGGGGGGCGTGGTTGGGGCAAGGGGCATTATTGAGAAGACAATGGCTATTGTGCTGGGACCTGTGATCTCCACACCAAAGTCAGGGAGCCTGGAAGCCAAACAAAGGCCCAGCAGCCTTCTGACAAGCTGGGGCTGTGCTGAGGTCACCACAGGGTCGCTGGCTTAGGCATCCTGTGTGCTGACGGGAGACCCAGAGAGCTGGGGCTGGAGGGGTGGGGAGCAGGTACTGGAAACCCAGCAGGGTGGGCAGAAAACACAGCCTGTGTCATCCTCTGATGGGAGTCTAGGAAGGGCATGTCCCACAGGAAGTGGACTCTCTGGGGTGCCCCTGAAGTCTAGATCTTTCTAAAAATCATGTAATATTAGAATTTGGAGGGAATTTGAAGAACTGAGGTCCAGAAAGAGGTAGTGATTTGCCAAAGCGACACAGAGCAGTGGTAGCAAAACAAGGACTGGACCTCAGGCCTACTGGTTCCCACTCTGTACTTTCCCACAGCACAAAGATGTGTTGAGTGCTTACCAAGTCCTGGCAATGTGCTAGTGATGTAGGAGCTGTGCGCACTGCCCTCTGGGGGTTTACTGTATGGTAGGAAAGGTATCAGGTCAGCGTCGAATCCCCAGAACCAGCTGCGGATGGAGGTTTTCTTTGGGGGCTTCGTGGATCTTTCTGTGGAGTGGGAGGTCCTGTTAACTGTTTCTGGAGGAACAGTTATGGGACACTGAATATTCTCAGTGGCTGTCTTTCTTCTGCTTGTTTTTTTTTTTTTTTAAAGACAGGGTCTCCCTCTGTCACCGAAGCTAGCGTACGGTGGCACAGTCTGCTCACTACAGCCTCCAACTCCTGGTCTCAAGCAGTTCTCCTGCCTTGGCCTCCCAAAGTGCCAGGATTACAGTTGTAAGACTGCCCAGCCCCTCTGCCTTAATTTTCACTCTGGGCTCCTCTGCAATGTAGTCCTTATTCCAAGCCCAAGGACCGGCTTCTGTGGGTGTAGTTATGAATCTAGGTTCTAACCAGTGAGGTTATAACTGTGGCTAATTCACATAACATCTCTTGAGTCTGAGTTTCCTGCCTACAACAGGGGGAAATAGGACCTTCCACACAGGGTGCGTGTGAGGATGAAAGGAGTGAATGCATGAAGACACCTTTCCCAATAACCCATACTACCCTCATTATGACTCTCAGCAAGGGCAGTGGGAAGACTGCCAGGCAGCAGAAATCCATTTTCTTTTTTTTTTTTTTTTTTTGAGACCGAGTCTCACTGTTGTTCAGATTTGAGTGCAGTGGCGCGATCTGGGCTCACTGCAACCTCCGCCTCCCGGGTTCAAGCAGTTCTCCTGCCTCAGCCTTCCAAGTAGCTGGGACTACAGGCATGTGCCACCACCCCTGGCTCATTTTTTATAATTTTAGTAGAGACGGGTTTTCACTGTGTTAGGATGGTCTCAATCTCCTGACCTCGTGGTCTGCCCATCTCGGCCTCCCAGAGTGCTGGGATCACAGGTGTGAGCCACCGCTCTCGGCCCCATTTTCTTTTTACTCTCACACACCAGGGCATTCCCCTATGAGGCAGTGAGATGTGTCCAGGCCCTGGGACTGGAAACAGAGGTGCCTGGGATGCAGGATGCTGGGGTTGAAGACGTGTGTCCCCATCTCAGGCTGCCAGGATGGCATGTGCCCCCTGACAGGGCTCCTGGGTAATGCACACAGGCAGACAGCAGGCTGGAGCCCAGCACTCAGGTGGCATCTGTCTGGAGCCACATCGCACTTTTCCCACCTCAGTGACCACAGCCAGGGTATGGTCACTAGCCAAGCCAGAAATGTAACTGCATGCAGAACATAATGAAAGCTCCATGGGCCGGGTGCCGTGGCTCATGCCTAAAATCTCAGAACTTTGGGAGGCCAAGGTGGGCAGATCACTTGATGTCAGGAGTTTGAGACCAGTCTGACCAACATGGTGAAACCTCATCTCTACTAAAAACACAAAAATTAGCCAGGTATGGTGGCAGATGTGCCTGTAATCCCAGCTACTTGGGAGGCTGAGACAGGAGAATTGCTTGGACCCAGAAGGTGGAGGTTGCAGTGAGCCAAGATCGCACCACTCCATTCCAACCTGGGCAACAGAGCAAGACTCCATCTAAATTTAAAAAAGGAGCTCCATGTTGCTGAGGAGAACCCAGCATCCACAGTCAGCCTAGCAACCCCAAAGACTGAGTTGGGGGGAACAAGGCCCCAACTCCCCCCACGCCCACTCTCCACAATCTCCCCTCTCCAAACACGGGCACCTGAGCCAGGAGGGCTGGCAGCACCTTGGAGACAAAGCTTCCCCAGGACCCTTTTCCTGGAGAGGAAGAGCACCCTTTCTTTAACAGCACCTTCCCTCCCGGCCATGCTTACCACGCTGTGGCCCACTTGCCCACGATGACCACAGTGTGACCCTGGTCCTGGAATGTCCGGCACAATGGGGGTGGCAGGAGGAGCACTCTGCCTCTGTCAGCGGCTGATTGGTTACAAGATGCCCTACAAACACATCGTCAGCAGAATCAGCTGTTTGCAGCGTTGCCCTCCTCGGCTTTACAATCACACACCAGCATGCAGCCCAGGGTTGTCATGGCTTTGTCTCCCTTATGCATGCTTAATTGACAATTAAGCTGGGGCTTTGAACCAGCCTGGCTGCCGCTGCTGGGCCTTCATCTTTCCAGGGAGTGTCACAGGGGCACCCTTTGTTTGCTCTTCTTGGGGGCCTGAAGTTACTGTAGCAGGCTGCAGGCAGCCATTTATCTTCGGCCTCGAAGGCCTTTATCTGCCCCCACCCCCTATTCCAGCTCTCGGCCAGCAGGAGCTGTCCCTGGTTATAGGCCCCATGACAGCCCATTCTGAGGCCATTGAGCAGGCCCGGAGTGATGGCCTCTACCTCCCTTCTAGAGATGAGTCAAGAAAAAGGCCCCAAAAGGTCAGAGGGCAGGGCAGCAGCAAGGAGAAGGACTGGTTGGAGCCTGGTGCTTGTATTGATTGGCTCGAGGAGGAGGAGGAGGAAGTTGGCGCGGGATGGAAGCTCAGCTAGCCTTGGCCCGAGCCGTGGTATCTATGGTGTGATCTGTGGTGGCCTTGCTCCCTGTGCCCTTTGCTCTAGTCGGCAGCAAGCTCACCTGGCCACCGCCTTGAGGAGGCGAGGAAGGGTAAAAGGTCTTCATCAGCCTCTGCTCTCCCACGTGTGATGTCCTCACTTTTTTTTTTTTTGAGACAGAGTCTCACTCTGTCGCCTAGGCTGGAGTGCAGTGGTGCGATCTCAGCTCACCGCAACCTCTGCCTCCTAGGTTCAAGCAATTCTCCTGCCTCAGCCTCCCAAGTAGCTGGGACTGCAGGCGCGTGCCACCACACCGGCTAATTTTTGTATTTTTATTATAGACGGGGTTTCACCATACTGGCCAGGCTGGTCTTGAACTCCTGACCTCATGATCCGCCCGCCTCAGCCTCCCAAAGTGCTGGGATTACAGCCATGAGCCACCGAGCCTGGCTGATGTACTCACTCTTGTGTCACCTTTTGGGAGGGAAGTGGGGACTTATTCTCCTGCAAAGAAAGTGAGACAAAAAGAAGAGAAGAGGCCTCTCCAGGAGGACTTTCAGGGTCCCTTTACTGAAGAAGAGACACGTATTTCTGTGGCTGCTGCTCTTCCCTCTTGCTGAACTCTGTTCCTCCCTCTCCAAGCTCAGTGGACTTGACTTCCCTGACATGGCTCAGAGCTTGAACAAAAGAGAATCCTGCCTCCTGCCTCTCCCTCATCCCCCTTCACACCCCTCCCAGGTTACTGGCAAGAATCTAACCCTGGGTCTCAGACAAGCCAAACTCTGGGCCAGGGTACCTGTATGAGTGCTGTTGTTTTCCCTGTCACTGAATTCTGCAGGACCCAAGGAAAGTTCCAAAGTGTCCAGTAGCAAGGTAGTGACTCAATGAGAGTAATTCTAATGGCCTGTGTCAATGGAGTACCTCCTGGGTCCCAGGCCCTGGGCTGAGCGCTTCCGTGCATCATGTTATGTAACCTGCATAACAACCCCGCCGGGTAGGAGCCATCTGTAGTGTCATCTTTATTTTACAATCAAGGAAACTGAACTATTTAGAGTGGAAGAAATGTCCCCAAGTTCGTGTTCTTAGTAAGTGCTGGGAACAGGTTTTGAGCTGTTGCACACTGTTCATCTCTTTTTGCTTTATGCAGATATAAGAACTTTTCAGGCACAAAATCCAACACACATACAGAGAGAGAGAGAGAGACACATACAGCACCCCCCACCCAGTTCATTTTCCCACGTTCCTACAGTTCCCCTCTGAATGACACCGAGGCTTTGGGAGATCATGGCCAAAGAGGTGGGGTAAGGGTGGGAGTCTCCCATTCTGGCTAGTTTACTGCTTCCTCCCCAACCATTGCCCCTGACCAAGGTGCATTCTGTGCCCTACCCAGGGAAGAAATCAAAGCCCCCTCTTTGACGACCCCATCCCCATCTGTGTGGGGATTTGAACTGCCCTTGCAGTCGGCACTGTCTGGGCTACTAAATGCCTTAACAACTTAATGGGGCTTCTGAGAGAGTGCAAGCACCTCAGCTCACCTCTGGGAGCTCCGCCTCCTCCCTGGGCAGCAGACGGGGGAGGGGTTTATGAGGGCCGTTGTAAAAATATTCATCTCAGCAGCAAAGTTCCTCACAGTGAATAAGGCCCATTGTCCCTAAATTGCAGATTACTTCAGTTCAGAAAAGAGACAATTCCTGCCTTGATATGGCTGCTATTGTAGGAAACACTTTCATACTAACTTGAGGTTTAGTGGTGGACGTGGGTGGTTCCAGTGTTCTCCATCTTAGGGACTTTATCTGAGTGCCATTTTATCTCTTGAAATTGAAGGTCATTTTATCTTGTGGGTACCACCCCATCGGCTGTCACTAGATTGGGGAAAACAATCAGGATATTAATGAGATTAAGAGGCCCAGACTTCAGGGTATTCTGCTGTCAGCCTCCCCCTGATAGGGACCAACCCTGGTCTGCATACAAAGAAACTGGGCGGCTGGGCTGGTGGGGCTCCAAGCCTCTGCACAAAGGGGTCAGGAGATACTAGAGTCGTATCACCTAAGGCAGCCCTACTGATCATGCCTAATCCCCCTGAAGGATCCTTAGAGGATTCAAGGACTCCTTGCCGCCTCCAGTCAGTTCTGAGGAGGAAGGAAGCTGCCTGCAAGCACACAGCCCTGGCCTGCAGCTTATGGGAGAAGTGCTCTTGGAAACTGTTTGTTGAAGGTTTGATGGGAAGTGACAGGAATTTAGAGGGAATTAAGCACCACAGGTGCAGAGAGAGGCAATCTGTGCGAGGGCCTTTGAAGCTACCTGCTTAATGGAAAGAAATAAGATCCGGCCTTATGCCTCTACCCACTTTTTAGTGGGAAGTACAAACACAGATAAAGAGGAGAGAGAGAAATATACGTACATATATATGTATTACACACATATACACACACACATACACATATAGAAATTATATATATAAAAGGAATGCAGCCCACAAATAAAGTCAAATCAATCAGTCAACCATGGTGATTATCCTAGCTATTCACAAATACTCTAGAACAGGGATTTACAACCTTTTTCTGTAAGGATCCAGATAGTAAACATTAAGTATTTTAAACTATTCCGTTGCAATTACTCAACTGTGCCTTTGCAGTCAGTCTATGGGCTATGGCTGTCCATAGCCCATAGACATGGAAGCAAATGAACATCGCTGTCTTCTAATAAAACTTTATTGTATGGGGAACTGCAATTTAAATTTCATATAATTTTCACATATCATCCTGTAGTCTTTGATTGATTTTTTTTTTCAGCTATTTAAAAATGTAAAACCAATTCTTAGCTTGTGGGTCATACAGGCTGCTTTGGCCAAGAGACCAGTTTGCTGACCCCACTACAGGACAATAGTTCTCAAACGTGGCCACACTTTAAACCACCTGAAGGAGTGTCTAAAACTCCCAGTGCCCAAGCTGCACCCCGGACCTGTCAGCCCGGCTGTGAGTGGGACTACACATCAGTAGTGAAAACTTTCTAAGTGATACCAATGTACAGTTACATTTGAGAACCAATTCTAAGGTTCTCAAATTTAACTTCTCAAATGTTAAAGTGTATGCTAACTCCCTCGGGGAGGGCAGGGGTGGTTAAGATACAGATTCTCATTCTGTAGGCCTGGAGTGAGGCCTGAGTTTCTGCGTTTTCAACAAGTTCCCAGGTGCTGTTGAAGAGGATGGTCCAGGACACACTTTGAGTAGTGGGAGTGAATTAGCCACTAACTCCCCTTTGCCTCCCAACTGGTGTAATTTGCCTCACCATCGCCAGCCTGGACGGCTAATATGGGGAAATGCTCTTTTAAATCCAGCGGGCACAGCGACAAAATTACAGGCTGCGGAGGCAGACCTGAATTCCAACCTTAACTTGGCCACTTACTGCTGTGTGACCCTGGGCAAGTCTCTGGAATCTCTGTGCTTGCCTCTTGAGGGCTGGAGACACCCACTCATGCAGATGCTAGAAGAATTAAATAAGATAATATATACGTGAAACACTCCGTCCGTAACAGGCTCTCATAAATAGTAGCCGTTATCATTCCTTGCAGAGGCTTGTGGGTGGTTTCTTCGTTTTTTGGTTTTTTAGTTTTCCCCCCCTTTCCCTGTCCTTCTTAGAGGTTTCATTTAATCTTGATTTTTTATTTTTATTTTTTTGAGACAGAGTCTCACTATGTCACCCAGGCTGGAGTGCAGTGGCGTGATCTCGGCTTACTGCAACCTTCGCCTCCTGGGTTCAAGCAATTCCCCTGCCTCAGCCTCCTGAGTAGCTGGGATTATAGGCATGCGCCACCACGCCCAGCTAATTTTTGTTTTTTTTAGTAGAGACGGGGATTTCACCATATTGGTCAGGTCTCGAACTCCTGACCTGGTGATCCACACCCCTCAGCCTCCCAAAGTGCTCAGATTACAGGTGAGAGCCACCATGCCCAGCCTCGATCTTGATTTTTAGAGAATTTGAGTATCTCCAACTAGATATTCATCTTGATGTTTGCAGCAAACTCAGGCTGGCTTCTTGTAGCACATTGGGAATGAGGCAGTCTCCGGCTCCTCCTAGGACTTCTCTGTGACAACCGTAAGGCATATTGAGTGCCATAAAGCAAATTCAGGAAACAGTGAGGGGAGGCTGGGAAGACCATGGATTGGTGGGGGCAGAGGGAAGGGTCATGACCATGTAGCGGGAGGTCAGGTTCATGTTGTTCATGAATTCGAGATGACCATGAATTTCCTGTACCTAATCGGGCATTTTTTTTTAATTAAAAGAGGTACGAGTACCCCTCTCATGTGTATTGCTTGTTAGTAACTAGCCCTGGGAACCTGCCAGGTAGAGGGGATGTGGGATGTTCCCAGTGGAGGCTGCATCGGGGAAGCTTAATGCCCTTTGTTCTTAGAAGGGAAGTTCTCCTAAACTTCAGGAGAAGGAGCATGAAGAAGGAGAGGGTGCACACAACCCCATAGTGAGCAAAGGAAACCTCAGAAGCTCCTAAGGGCTGATTTTCTGGAAACCACTCCCCTCAATCTGTGAGGATGCATCTGCTTTAGGTACCTTCCCATTACCCTACACTCTGACTTCAGCAGCCTCCACAATAGCACGCTTGTGTGAATTCAGCCACTGAGGAATCAGCTGGCAAGGGGGGAATCAGTGCCTCCAGTGCTTTTGGGAAGTCAAGAGCCAGTTTCCTCAGGACTTGTACTCTGCATGTTCTTCCCAAGTTGAAGAAACGCCATGCAGATGGCCTTTAGCATGTAGACTTTCCCAAGGGAAGTCTACCTGAGCCAAGGTGGGCTGGTTATGGGCAGTCCCTTCTCAGGACTGGATTCAGGTGGGTGTGTCTGGGTAGCCAAGTATAGCACCCAAATCAGGCTTGGCTTGGGTTGTGGTTCTGTCACTATCTGGCAGTGTGGCCTCAAGTTATTAGCATCTTTGCCCCAATACCTATCTCCTTAGGGCTATTGTGAGGCTTAAATATAATCAGACACACCCAGTGCCAAGCACAGTGCCTGGCAAGGAAGTTTAGCTGCCATTACAGTATTATTGAATTGACTCAGAACCTTCAGGGTGTTGAGAGAATTGAAGAGCTTGGGTTCTCCCTGAGTTCTTGACAAGGGTGTTGTCTTGCCGTTTCACCCTGGAAGGATTTCTCTTTCCATGAACCTGCTTGTCATTTGAAACATCAGAAACAATGAACCAAGTATTGGCAAGATCTGTGGTTCTCAAATCTCTCTCCAGACCACATAAAAGTCATCCAGGGAGCTCATTAGAAATACGTATGGCTCCCTCCACCTACACACATCTTTAGAATCAGAATTGAGAAATGAAGTGTTCACAGGCATCAGTGCTGTTGACAAAAGTCCTAAGAGATTTACCTACAGTCCCAGCTACTTGGAAGGCTGAGGTAGGCGGATCACTTGAGCACAGGAGTTTGAGGCCGAAGTGAGCTATGGCAGTTGCATTGTAGACAACAAGGAGAGCAGGCTGCTTATTTCTGTCTCCATCCATAAAACACCTTGAGATAAATTCAGCACTTTGTGCCCATTGGTGCCACTGTACTACAGTCCGGGTGACAGAGTGAGACCCTGTCTCTAAAAAAAAAGAGGCCAGGCACAGTGGCTCATGCCTATAATCCCAGCACTTTGGGAGGCTAAGGCGGGCCGATCACGAGGGCAGGGAATCGAGCTCATCCTGGCCAACATGGTGAAACCCTGTTTCTACAAAAATAGAAAAATTAGCTGGGTGTGGTGGCACATGCCTATAATCCCAGCTACTTGGGAGGCTGAGGCACAAGAATTGCTTGAACCCAGGAGGCAGAGGTTGCAATGAGCCGAGATCACGCCACTGCCCTCCAGCCTGGTGACAGAAAGAGACTCCATCTTAAAAAAAAAAGAGAGAGAGATTTGGATGCATAGTCAGGGTGACATCACTAGGCCAGATGGAGCAGGAGAGTTCTGAAGGGGTTGAAGGTAATTCTCATGGCCCCTTGCTAAACTGGGAAAGGAGAGGCAACCGGGCTGAGGGGCCTTAGTCTAGGATTCAGGAGATCAGAGCCATCAGTGAGCAAGGGTGATCTTGGGTGAATCATTTCACTTCCTGGGGATTCTGGCAAATGAGGGTGTGGGGTGAGGGCCTTTCCACTCTGTCGGGCTATTTGGAGATTGTGTGTTGCATCCAGTCTTGGGGCCCAGGACTCCGCAGCTTGAAGTGCAGAGGGAGGCTTGCCATTGTGATATTTTATTGTGAAATTCATCATCTGTCTCTCTCTCTCCTTCTCTCCCTCACTCCCTCGCTCCTTCCCCATTTCAGGAACTGTGTGCTGTTAGAAGCCTTCCACCTTTATTAGGGATCATTAGAGGTTTACAACACCAGCAGATTGGGTGGAGCCAGTCACAATAAACAGATTTATAATGGGTATAAACTAGACACCTAAAACTGCTGGAGGTTAACACTTTCGGGGCCTTTTAATGGCAGCTGGCATACCCATGCCTTCTGGCCTCTCCCTGGTTGGCACCCACTGGACTTAGTTGGCCGTGAAGCGTAAGCAAGTTCTTGTTTGGCAAAGGTGGAAAACTCTTAAACAGCATCTCCTATTTGTGTAACATCAGTTTGTTTGATGGGCACAAAAGTGCTTCATTTATCTCAAGGTGTTTTATGGATGGAGACAGAAATGAGCAGGCTTTCTTCCTCATTGTCTACAGCCCTACAGCCAGGGAAACTGGAGGGTTTGCATCCCCACTTGTAAACTTTAATCTCACCATGAAGAAGAAGGTCCCTGAAGTATCCGAACACCTTGCTCTCTATGCATGTATTCTGAGTGGTAGAATTGTGGACTGTACCAACATCTAAGCCTGAGTCGGATTTCTTCACCATTGTGTCTCTGGCCCGTAGCCCTGTGCCTGGAACATGGTAGATAGACACTGCATATATTTGTTAAATAAAGGTATCTATTTGAGGGCTTCCTGTCGAAGCATATGCAGAAATCCCCTGTTTTATAAATTTGGTATTCAGTTTAAGAATTAAACTGGGTATGGGATTTGTTTTGTTTTATATAGCATATATGTGCTATATAATTATATGTGTGTGTGTGTGTGTATATATTTATATATGTGCATATTTTCTCTTCTCTAGAAACAGTATCACCCAGCTTCACCCCTATTAACACTGCTTAAGAATATAGTTCACAAATTAATGTCAACATTTAATGCTACCAGAAAGTTTTCAAAGAACATATCATGACTTTCTCCCTAATGTTCTACTAGTAAACTAGTCTACTCATGTAATTTAGTTCTACTCGTTAGTTTTAATGTTCTACTACTTTCGTAATCTCTAACCAGTATCCTTAAGGCAAGAAAAAAGCAAGAACCCCTCTTCCTGTGTTTCCATTGAGCAAAGTGAGGTCTGGAAAAGGGACTGGACTACTGCAAATCAATGATCTAAAGAGACAGAAACAAAACTGCCCTGCTCTGGGCAGCCAACAGTTCTGTGGTGGTGCTCCCTGAGCAGTTAGCTGGTGCTCCTGTTTCAGTGCCCAACACCTGGTGTTCCCTGGGACGAGCCTCCCTGGGCCTGCCCGTGATCAGCGGCTATCTGTCATGATCATGGTGATGATAATGATGATAATGATGCTGATGGAGATGCCGTCTGTGACAGTGATGAAGAGGCTGGGATCTGGCCAGGCAAATCCCTATCACAAGGCAGCTCTGACACTTGCTGGGCCTCAAAGGATCTTCTCCCTGGGTATCATCTCCCAGTAGGGTCTTGCTTGTGAATAGGCCATGGTGGAAAACCTCTGTTTTCTAAGGCAATTTTATTAGCCCTTCAGTCACAATACAGATGTCTGTTTATAGGACCTCACTTTTGTGTGGACACCCAGTGGCTCAGTCTGCTGATGGCTTTATAGCCTTTCTCCCTTTGCCCAGACCCACTGGGAGCATCACCATTCTCCTTGTTGGCCAGGCCTAGAAGCCTTTGTCGCAGCCATATTATCTCTGCCTGCAAAGGCAGCTGCTCAGAAAACACCAGGAGTCAGACTGCAGAAGGGCAGTGTCTGTCCCCAAGCCTTTGGGGCTAATGATGACTACCATTAACCCTTCTTAGTTTTACCCTAGTTTCTTTGGGGAAAAGGGCGTTTAAATTATTCATGTTGCCACAGTAAATTCCCATTAATTGACTCTTGTCATTATCCCCAAATCAAACCAGTGGCCCCCAAACTCAGTTCTTCAAATGTGAAACTGCCCAAGGCTATCAATACTATTTCTTCAATTTTGATTCTATTTGAATCTCTCTCTCCTTCTCTCTTACTCCCCTTTCTTCCTCCTTAAAAAGAATGCTTGCCTCTCTTGCCCATAGAAAAACTGGGAGAGGGAGGCCAAAGCAAAAGAACTACTTGAGCCCAGGAGTTTGAGACCAGCCTGGGCCACATAGACCCCCATCTCTACAAAACAATAACAACAGGACAAGAAGAAGAAATTATCCAGGCGTGGTGGCATGCACCTGTAGTCCCAACTATTTGGGAGGCTGAGATGGGAGGATTCCTTGAGTCCAGGAGGTCAAGGCTGCAGTGAGCTGTGATTGTGCACCGCACTCCAGCCTGGGCAACAGAGCTAGAAGCTTGTCTCAAAAAAGAAAAGAAAAACTGGGAGATTTAGAGGATACATGGATATATGCCAGTCACTTCACCACCACTCAATTCAATAGCCTAAAGGTGAAAGGGATGTGGAGTCATCAGTCAGAGATGAAGCACAGGTTATTCATTCATCATTTACTCCTTCAACAAATGTTTATTGAATGTTTAGCATGACTCTACGTCAAGAAGAAAATGGAGACTACACACAAGGTTCTGCCCTCATGGGGCTGACATTCCGGTGAGGGATGCAGCCAAGGAACAAGAAAACAAACCTGCAAAATCATTTCAGGCGATTAATGGGTCATGATGAGGAGGCTTAACATATCTGGAGCCCATTTGGGGTTTATGGGGAAGAGGGAGAAGGGTCAGCTTTGGAATACCACTGACTTGCTGGGAGACCCCCCAGCAAGAGGTAGTGCAAACAACCTTGTCCTCTCTAAACATCAGTTTTCCACTCTGTCACATGGGTGCCTGTGACACATTGAGAAGCAGACGGGTGTAACATACTCTCAGATGTGAGGACTGCCCAAGTTCTCAAGTGCCAGGCTGGTTCCTTTCACCTACAGCAGCAGTCTTCAGGCTGAAGTATTCGTTGCAAACCACCTGATGTTTGCCTGCAGAAACTGCCACTCTAGTAAGGATGAGGTGTGGTGGCACAGGTAGACCTTGTGGGGGAGGACACGTGGAGTTTCTGTTGCTCTTCTACCTCCCCACGTGTGCAGTTTTTTCAGGTGCACCGTGCACATCAGCTTCTGTTCTCAGCCAAGGTGCTTTTGATGAAAGATTGTTTTCTTTTTCTTTTCTTGGTTACATTTGCTTTGATTTTTTTTTTTTTTTTAAATAAGAAAACCAGTTTGTGGGCTTCCCTTAAGTATCACTCAACTTTTACTCCTTGAGTCAAGAATGTTTACTCTCCCCGCAGGCCTGTCTGTGTTTCTCCTCTTGTGAATTGAGCTCCTAACTAAGTCGTGTTAGGTAGAAAGGGATCCGGAATTGAAACCAGCCCAGCATTTAAATTGCTTTCATCTTGCGTCAGCTTTTTCTTCCAGACTTGCAGATTTTTAATCTTCTAAACTCTTTGGAAACATGGATCTTTATCTTCGCAGAGGAGGAAATATTAATAAGAACTAGCAAAAGTCCTGTGCCACAAAAAGGAAACTGAGGCAGCAATGCTAACTCCTTTGAAAGCTTTCATTTCTGAAGTTCTCAGTTTCAAGCCAGGGAATTGTTTGCATTCTTTTCTTCCAAATGAGCATCTCAGAAGTTCACGAGACTGAATCATTTGTCTCTCTGACTCTGTCTTTAAAAAAAGCAATGTGTTCAGGGAAAAGGCAGTTACCAGGACTCAGTGCTGGGTCCATCAAACCTGGCCCCGACCCTCCCTGTCCTCTCTCCAACATAATGATTTGGCTTCATGGAAAAGATTGCTCTGTCTACTCATAATTTATGGACATAGTTCTTTCCTTTTGGGCGAGCTCTCTCCTTCACATGCTCTCTCTTGCCTGAGTTTAAATTCCCAGTTTCTAGACCCAACAGGGTTGGGCCGCACTCTGCATGAGGTTAGAAACACAGGGGAAGAATGTGTGTGACAGAGCCCCAGTGAGTTGAGTAATGTTTACTCTGTTGGTAGCTGGGACGCTCACTCCGCTGGCAGAGGTCCACCAGCCAGAGGAACATTCCTGCATTATCAGGGATGGGAGGTTGGCTCTGAAATGTCAAGGGTGAAAGGCATCCCACCGTATTCTGGGTGCAGCTCGCAGACCCCAGTGAAAGGAACTCCCAGGCTTCAGTGCCAAAGGCCACATCAGGGGCAAACTGAGCCCCACATTGCCTAGGAATCCCCACTTTCCAGCTTTCTTCTTACTGAAAGAGCAATTCTGGTCATGTTTTCCTGGTTGACACTGCTCTTCTGTTTATACAACAGAACCGATGCATCTCTGCCATTATTTTATTCATTCATGATTCTGGCTTGTGAAGAAGGAATATCTGTATGCCCATTTCACAGACAAAAATGCCAGGGCCCAAAAGTTAACTGACCCAGAATCATCAGAGTTAAGGCAGAGAGAGAGAGAGATTGTTAGTTTAAAGAATCTAGAGGCTGGTGCCCAGTTGATCTCTGGAATTGTGGAATTGGGGTCTCAGCTGGTTTTTGAAGCTCTTAGAGCTAAATTAATTCGTCAGGGGCTCTACAAGCTGTAGCTCTAAGCCCCTGAAGCACAGGTTTCTGCAGAGTCTCTCTGGAATGACACCCTGACAGCTCCTCTCTGGAGTCCTCCTGTAAGCCAGTCCTGTTTGTCTTTGAACACACAGGCACAGTTGGTTCTATATAACCTGACATATGCAGCCTAAAAATCAGCACACTTTGCTACCCCATGTGATAAGAACCACAGGGCTTGTGGGAAAAACAGAATTAAGAGCACAACACTTGAGGCCAGGTACGGTGGCTGATACCTGCAATCGCAGCACTTTGGGAGGCTGAGGCAGGCAGATCACTTCAGGTCAGGAGTTCAAGACCAGCCTGGCCAATATGGTGAAACCCTGATCTCTACCGAAAATATAAAAACTTAGCCAGGCATGGAGGTGGGAGCTTATAGTCCCAGCTGAGGCAGGAGAATCACTTGAGCCCGGGGGTGGAGGCTGCAGTGAGCCGAGATTACGCCACTGCACTCCAGACTGAGTGACAGAATGAGACTCCATCTCTAAAATAAAATTTTTAAAAAGCACAGCACTTGAAAACTTCCTCAGTGACACATTTTTTTTTGTTTTGAGATGGAGTCTTACTCTGGTTGCCCAAGCTGGAGTGCAGTGGCATGATCTCAGCTCACTGCAACCTCTGCTTCCCGGGTTCAAGCAATTCTCCTGCCTCAGCCTCCCAAGTAGCTGGAATTACAGGCACGCAGCACTATGTCCAGCTAATTTTTGTATTTTTCGTAGAGATAGGGTTTCATCATGTTGGCAAGACTGGTCTCAAATTCCTGGCCTCAAGTGATCCACCTGCCCTGGCCTCCCAAAGTGCTGGGATTACAGGCGTCAGCCACCATGCCCAGCCTACACACTTTGAAAAGATAAGAATCCAATAAAAAGATTATCAAAGTTTTATACCCGTTAAATAGTTAAATATATAAATGCTGTACAACAATCAATATGGCAGGTTTTCCTAGGGAAGTGGGCATCAGAAGAGCTGAGGGTTGTGAGTTACTGTGAAGTGGTGGAGAAAGGGCTATCTGAAATGGGAGGAATGTCGCACGGATGTGCCTCACCAGTGCCCGCAGTGGAGTGAGGTGGCTAGCAGATGTTTGCAGTGTGTGTATGTACACACAGGAGTGTTTTTAGTATTCTCCTATGTGGTTCTGTTCAGCTGGATGCAGGTTTCTGCATTCACTAAGTGTTTTGCAAATGTGAAATTCACATTACACTCAAATGATCCCCTACTATGTCAATAGAGTTGGAACAGATTTACACTTTCAATACAATAAACACAGAACTGACTGGATTTTCTCCTGCTAGAAGTGATGCTCGTTATCTGGGGCATGGGTGCTCAAAGCATCTGGGGTTTCACTCCTTCAATCAATAAATATTCATAGTACTGGGCAGTCTGCTAGGCTGTGAGGATGCAGCAAGTAAAAACTCATCTCTTCTTTAAGAGGGAGAGAAAAGTAAACATATTGTTAGAGTGCAGGGTGGCCGACTCCTGCTCTAAGTCTCTGCCTAGTGCATGTAAAATACAAAGGATGGAGCAGCCATCTCCAGGGAGGCAACATGTGACATGAGAAAAATGGAAGAGCTTTCCAGTCAGAGGGAGCAGCAAAGGTGCAGAGGCAGGAGATGGCCAGGCCATTTGAGAAGCACATTATGGTTGTGATGAGAGATGATGCAGGTAAGACAGATGAGTCGCAAAGGCCAAGTTCTGCCAGCCTCAGGTGTTGGGGCTCTTCTGGAAAGCAGTGAGGAGCCATCAGATGTTTCCAAGCAGGGCAGAGGCATGGTGTGATTTTGTTTTAGGAAGAAATCCCAGGCTGCAGCAGTATGAAAAGCACCCTGGAGATATGCTGGCACAGGAAGGCAGGGCAAAGATGCTGACTTCTTGGAACCATGCACCTCAGCCATGCCTTGACATTCTGACCAGTCATATTGGATAGAAACCAAATGATCTGTGTCTGTCCCATATGCTGTTAGGAATCCAGAAATAACCCAACACCCATGATGCTGATGCCAAGGAACAGGAGAAAGTAGATGATCTACTCACCAGGGCCTCAGGGATGTCTCTAGACTCCACCTTGGATGGCTTTTGCTGCTGGACACACTTGTTGTGGTTCATAGAGCCAACAACGGGGACAAGGCCAATTAGTGGCTTGAGCTAGGAAGTGGAAGGTGAATGGCTACCGTCTGTCACTGTCATTTTTCCTATGGATCCTCTGGTGGCTATTAACCTGGCATCTTTGGTTAATCAACATTAAACCAGAGCCCTTGTCATATGTTCACTTTAAGAACTTCCATTGGTGAAGGAAGAAGGGAAGATGCCATTCCATTTCTTAATGATCCCTAGCACAGTGCCTGGCACATGGTAGGGGCCCGATAAAGTGGCATGACCTCAGCCTTCCTAAAAATGTCTTCTAAACAAAGATAGTTCCAAAGTAGGAGGAATTGACGTGTTTTCAGCAGCTTTTACGTGCCCAGTATGATCTGGCTACTTGGATATCCATTAACTTATTCCGTTCTCTTCCCAGTGGCCTGACAGGTGGACATTGTTAACCATAAGGAACTGAAGCTCAGGGAAGTTAAGTAACTTCCCCAAGGTCACACAGGTCTTAAAGGGTAGAACCAAGATTTAAACCCGGGTCACCTGGCTCCAGAGCCTACACTTATTTTTGTTCTCACTTCAAGTGCTCTTCTGAGTTTTTGAAATATACGAGGACTGGCCTCTCCTTCCTCTAACAGCAGCACCAATTTTTGGTGTACACCTTGTGATGCACTCCCACCCCGCCCCCTCATAAGATGGCTGGCTGATTACAGCCACCCTCTTAGGGGCCCGTGATTGCCACATTCTTGGTGAGAGGAGCATCGTGGGAACAGCTGCAGGTGCATCTGGGGCTGATGAGCAGCCTTGTGCCTGGCTCCCATCACACTGCTGTGACAATGCCCCACCCACCCACAGTGGGCAGTCCTCTGGCTTATAGATGAGGAAGCTGGTGCTCACCCAAGAAATTGATAGCAGAGCTGAGATTACAACAGGGATCCCCCAGTTCCCAGCCAGTCCTCTATCACTTCACCAGAGACTTCTAAAGGAACATTCAGAGGTCTAGGCTCATCTGTCTTTTAACAGAGCAGCTCCACCGTTATGTTTCTTATATAATAAAGTTGTGTTAGGGAGAAAACAAAGTGTGAAAACGACAGCAGCCTTGGGATATGCTGCCTGGATTCTAACAAATGGCTCTTGAGTCTCTCCTGACATGCTCCCTTGTAAAGAAGCCTTTTGTTTCCTGCGGAAATCCTTGGTTAATTATTTTTAAATAAATAATTGCGTAGCCTCTGGTAGGGGAGAAGCCTCCCTGTGACCCATATTTGATCATCAGAGGGCTGGCCCTTTTCCGTCAGCCAAATTAAATAGGGTAAATCCAGAGACTGTTTGACTTGAGACTGAATCGATGATGGGGACAGGCTGGGAGGTGAAAACACACCTGACTCCCAGCGTTATCACCTCTCTCTCAGGATCAGAGCCTCTCAGGGAGGTAAATAGCTGGTTAGGGAGTCAGAGAAAGCAGGAGAAAAGCAGGGTGAAGTCCAGTTCCTCCAAAAGAACAGAGCAAGAGGGCATTGGCCAGACCTTTCTCCCAAGTTGCTTCCAGGGCAAAGCATCAGTGGTTCTGCCAGGGTAGGATTCTTTGGAAAATGTTCTCTATGGAAAGATAATTCCATTCAGTGTTTAGCATCTGTCCTAGGCTATCAAGAATTCTAGAATCTTAGGGCAAATATCTTGGGGTCCATTCCTATACCAGCTTCCTCCCCACAGTAGCCCCACCCATACTTGCCATTTATATGGCATTTTGCAAGAAACTGTATAGATGTTGCCTCTAAACCAAAAAGAGCCCTGTTGAAGATGCATTCTCTCTAGAGGAAACAAAGCCCTGTTGAAGATGCATTTTTCTAGAGGAAACAAAGCCAAAGAGAGGAAAAGTAATTTTCCCATGATCACAGATCTATTAAGAGCAGCGTTAAGCTTTGAACCTGAGTTGCTTTAGCTGCAGAGTCCATAGTCTTCCCATTGCCCGCTCCTTGATAGAAAATTCTTCCTTTTATTTATTTGAAATCTGCCTCCCTCTTTTCCACTGGATCTAGCTCTGCCTTCAGAGCTCATAAGGTTCAAATCTCTTTCTTCTTCTATGTAACAACACTTTGAACTGTTGGAAGCATGCTGCTGGGAACCCGGTGGCAAATGTGAGTAAAGAAAGAAGACCTCACTTAATCCAATGTGATGGCATCGAGATGGCAGACAGGAGACCTGGGGGCTGCAAATAGGTGCACAGGAGGACAGGGGACTGGGCAGAGGCTGTTGACTTGGGGATCTGGACGCTGTCCCTCCTTTTAACTTCACGGTTCCAGTTCTTTGCAAAAAATGTAGTGCCTTAAACCAATAACCACCAATTCCAGTGCCATCCCACTGTCACCACTCCCCCACTAGCAGCTCCTCGATTCAAAGAATGGGGAAAATGGCCCATTGAAAAGCTTATAGAGCAAGCATCAAGCCACTGCATACTCAGACAAGTTGCCCTTGAAGGTCAGAATCCAGCGTTAGCACTTGTTTGTTTTTTCCCTAGCCCTCTTAAGCTCTAGGTCATGTCAGCCTTGGGTAATGTCCTTAGGAAGATCCAAGGAAAACTGGCTTAGGGCTCGTCTGGTCTCATCTTGGTAAGCTTCATCTTAATGAATTGGAGGCAGATTATGACACTGATTATGGCAGTGTGCCTGGCCCCTGAGGGAATTTGTAGCCTCCTCTGGAAGGTGGGGCTCTAGCTAGGGTAGGAGGTGAGTGGATGAAAGAACAGCAACAGAATCAGTATACAGGGATGGTTCATCTTGGGAAGACATGCAGCTAAAGAGTGGGTCCGCTTCTCCAGATTATTGCATGCCTAGAGCATTTGGTCTCTGCAGGACAGGGTCCTCCAAACCTTTTTGTCAAATCCAAAGCAAAAAACAAGAACATTGTCTTTCTAAGCACTGAGCTGAGGGCAAGAGGCCCCGTGTACCCCCAGCCTTGTCCTTGGCTGTTTCATGGGCACATCAAGCAGGATTTGCACCTGCAAACTGGACCCCGGATCTTGGCCCTCTTTTGGCTTCCCTCAGTTGCCTGATCTGTGTCCAGTACTTTTCTTTCCTGAGAACTGACCTTCATGTCAGTGCCTGAGCAAGAGGGAGGGTCAGAGCAGTGAGGCTGTAAACATATTTGGTTCTACCTTCCCTTGCAGAGCCAACTCCAGTGGTTTACTAAACATCCACATCTGTCTGTGTGTGCTGCCTGCCCCACCTCCTGGCAGACGCACCTTTCCCTGTGCCCTGGAAGGCAGCCAAATGGGACCCCACCAAAGGAATGTGAGTTCCAGAGCCTACCTCCTAGATGCAGCCTCATCCCTGTCCTGCTCTGCCTGTGTCCACGCCCCTGACCTCTTGGGCCTGGCCACAAAGGCGGTACACAGAGACTGATACCTAAGCTACGGCTCTTTCAGGGGTCACTGGACAAGGGCCTCTTCTTTGTCACATGGGTCTACTTATACTTTGCAGCACCATGAGAGATGCCAGGGACACATTGCTAGAAGGCATTTTGAAGAATAAAAGAAATACTCCAGCCAGTAGGAAGAGAAGGCTTGTCTCAACCCCCAAATCCTGAAAGAACTGTATGGAAGCAGTGACAAACAGAATCCATTCAGTAATTCATATATTCAACAGAAGTTTACTGAGTGGCTATTCAGTGCCAAGGCACTGGGGCTACATCAGTAAATAAAACAAAAGAGATAAAAATGTCCTGCCTTCATGGAGCTTACATTCTAGAATTAAATAGAGAACATGCCGTGCTCACCCTGGAGAAAAGCAGCTGGTATTTCTTGTGGGTGGACAGGGGAGGAGAAGGCAACTTTATCTTCTTATTACCCACCCTTGAAAACAAGGGGAGCCGAGTCGTCGTTCCAGGACCCTGGTGGCACTAACGTTCCCTATTGGTTTTGTGTTGTTTTGCAGGAGTGCGCTACAGCCAGCAGGGAAGCAATGAGGTCACTTCCTCCTCAACAATCAGTCATCATGGCAACAGCGCCATGGTGACCAGCCAGTCGGTTTTACAGCAAGTCTCCCCGGCCAGCCTGGACCCAGGCCACAATCTCCTCTCACCTGATGGTAAAATGGTGAGTACACCTGGGCCATTGTAGCTCTGGAGCTGATAAGATAAGAGGCAAAACAAACACAACTTCTCACAAGGCCTGCCTCAAACAATGAACCATTGTGCCTCACAGGGGAAAATGGGGGCTGTCCAGAGTTGGAAAGGAGAGGTAGTGCTGGTGACCCAGGCTTTGGCGGGTAGAAGAGGTGTTCGGTTTGAACCCAGCCAATAAATCTGACAGAGTTCTGTTCTCATTTTATTGATTGAATGCCTCATAAAGGAGCAAGCCCGGTGGGACACTGTTTGTTTTGGGGCCGCCAATGACATTTGTGTTGATAAAATGTTCATTCATCCCTCCCCCCAAGGCCTCCAAAGCCAATTTTTTAACTTAGAGAGCACCTCACTTTGACACAGGCCCCCTCTTCCTCCTTACCATCCCGTTGGTACGAACAAGGAGAGCCATTAGCAAGTCAGGATGTAGTGGATAGGAGGTGATGGGGAGCAGCTTCTTGAACTGGAACAGTGAAAGACATGGGATGCTATGACAGTGAAGATCACAGCACAAATGGTAGATGGGGTGGGGCGATGCTTAGGGAGGGAGAAACACCGACTTTGAAGTTACAATTGCCCAGGTTCAAATCCCAGCTCCAGCACTTAAACAGGTTACTCAATTACTTCCGATCTCTTTTCCTCATCTATAAAGTGGGGGTGGGAGCAATAGACTTGTTGGGAGCATGAGTGTGATAACAGATGAGAAATACTCTGCAGCATTTGGCACAGGAAATAATAAATCGCAGTATTGTTGTTGTTGTCGTATTAATGTCAATATCATTCTCATTAAATGAAGGTTTCTATATCCATAACCACAGCCCCACACCCAGAGGCAAGTTTGGCACACTTGGTGAAGAATGGACAACTTGAATTTGAATTTTCTACTTCAAACTAGATTCTAGGCCCGGTGGCTCACACCTGTAATTCCAGCACTTGGGAAGGCTGTGGCAGGTGGATCACTTGAGGCCAGAAAGTTTGAAACCAGCCTGGACACCATGGCAAAACACCATCTCTATTAAAAAAAATAATAATACAAAAATTAGCCAGGCATAGGGTTTGCACCTGTAATCCCAGCTACTCGGGAGGCTGAGGCAGGAGGCACACTTGAGCCTGGGAGATGGAGGTTGCAGTGAGCCGAGTTCGTGCCACTGTACTCCAGCCTAGGCAACAGAGTGAGACACTGTCTCAAAAAATTGTAATTATTAATCATAAATAAATAAAACAAACTAGGTTCTAATTCGGATTAGGTTCTGATCCTCTAGCAACCCAAGTGCAGGAGAGAGTGGCTTGTGGGAGAACAGGAGCTTTTACGACACTGGCAAGGGTAGAGAATGGAAAGCTCTTTGGGTCCTGCTCTGTTTTTCAGGGGAGGGAGGAGCTGCAGTTCCTGATTTTCACACTGAAGGTGGAGTCGCACACATTTCCAGAGTGGGGGCCAGGATGGGTGAGGGCAGCAGGGTGCAGAGGCCATTTTAGATCTTGACGTGTGTGCTGTGTAGGCAACACAGAAATGGTGAGTCACAGGTGATCGAGTCCCTCACTCCCTGGAGGAAAAACAAAGTGTGGTTTCTGAGGGGAGCAGTGATCCGGCCAATTCTGGTTTCAGGGGACCTGAGCTGCTCTCCGTGGTCTCGGCCTCTGCAAACAAAAATGAAAGGGCACTCCTGGGGGAAGCATTTTGCAGCCCCCTTCTCCTACTCCCACCTATCCCTTAAAAAAGATTCTTCTCCATATAAAGGACCATTTGTGTCAGTTACCTGTGAGAGGCACAAACAAGTCTTTATGACTTCTCAAGAGTGTCCCAAACAAGTTAGGGTTAAGGTTACCCGGACTTCCATGGAGAAGGGGGCCTTGTGGAAGAGGTCTTGACTTCTCAGTGTGGAAAAGCCTTCCAAGTCTCAGCTCTTACTGCTTGAAGGTCCTTGGGGGTTTCCTGAGCTCTGCCACTCCTCCTCCTAAAAGGCAAGCTGCCTCACCCAGGCCAGGGCCGCTCTAAATGCAGCCTGTGGACACACTTTTTGCTTCCTGTTCTGCTTGGCAGTGCTTTCACTGGGCAGTATGTTACTGGATTGATGATTGACCAAGACCGCACACCTTAACGCTAGCAAACAACTGGAAGCTTGTTTGCAGGGACTTGCTTTTCTCTTGTTTCCAACACCCTAGTGCATACGTTATGTCACTGTCATCGGATGCCCAAATTCAAGAGTCTGTTTTCTTGTTAATATAATAACATGTCCATCATGGATCTTGGTCCACCAGGGCAAGAGTGGAGTATGGCTAAAAAGAATGCAGGCAAGGGAATCAGTATGTGCACGTCTTGGCCCTGTCATTCACCAGCAGTGGGGTGGACAAATTGCTTAACCTCAGTTTCTTCATCTGTTAAATGGGGGATAATGATGCCTATGTCATAGGGTTGGTGTGAAGATTGCTTGTGGCACTGTTGTTCTTTGGGTCAGCCCTGTTCTAGGAATGACAATCTCTGCATGCTGACTTTCAGTAGGACATGCCTCAAAATCTTTCCCCAAGCACCGGTTTTGGAAATAAAGCCAATCCATTTGAACTCTCTGTTGTACTGTCTGCCCCTACCCACCCCCATGCCCAAATGTCATGCATTGACAAAAAACTGGCCAGGTTTAGGTTTGCAGTCTGTGCATGTTGAACCTTTAAAAAAAAAAAGAAAGAAAGAAAAAAGAAAAGCACATACTGGATACTTTCATAGTGTCAAGCAATATAGCCTACTTGTGAAAAGCTCAGGCCTTTGTGGCAGATAGCCGGCTTTCAACCCCAATTCTACCACGTGGGCACATTTCTTAACTTCTCTAAACTTCAGTATCCTTTATCTATGAAATAGGGATAATAATACCAACCTTGTAGATTACAAGTACATAAAGCACCTAGCATAGTGAAGAGACCATGACAGCGTTAATATAATTCGGGCTTTCCAAATTATCATGTAAGGATCACCACTGATATCCTTAGCAGTGTCCTAGCTTCCTTCAGTCCAGGAGCCAAATAGAGGTTGTAGCAGGGCACGGTGGCTCACGCCTGTAATTCCACTACTTTGGGAAGTGAGGTAGGAGGATTGCTTGAGCCCGGGAGTTCAAGACCAGCTTGGGTAACACAGCAAGACCCTGTCTTTACAAAAAATAAGAAAATTATCCAGGCATGGTGGTGCATGCCTGTTGTCCCAGCTACTCCAGAGTTTGAGGTGGGAGGATCGCTTGATTCCAGGAGTTTGAGGCTGCAGTGAGCTGTGATCATGCCACTGCACTCCAGCACTGGTGACAGAGCAAGACCAGTCTCAAAAAAAAAATTGTTTTTAAATAATGGTTGCATTTTAGAATGGGAAGTAAGTTGATCAAGGTTGCACAAACTTAGTAAGTGGATAAGATTTAAGCTCCAGTAAAACTTGATTTGAACTCTGGCTTTTTCACTTACAAGTCAAGTGACGTAGAAATAGTCTCAACTATTCTGAAGATCAGTTTCTTAATCTGTAATATAGGGACTGATAGTAATAATGCCTGCCCTATTTGTGTTATTATCAGTTAAGGACATCAGTGAAAGCACTCTGCAAATTCTAAAGCCACACACATTTAAATTATTTTTATCATTGGCTTCCACGTTTCTCTTACACCATTAACAAAACGCTGAAATGCAGAGAAATTACTGTCGCTTGGTTGACTTTCTCCAAAGGAACTATATTACCCAGGAGATTCAGTCTGAGGGCAGGTTATGATTTTTTTTTTTTTTAATGACTCTGACGTTATGAAAAACAAGTCCAACAAACAGGCTGGTTCTCTCTTGTTTGATGTGGTCAGAATTCCTTCTTGGTCATGTGACCCCTAACTCATTTCTTGATGCTTATTTTAAAAACACAAACAAACCTGTTTGGTTTTTGCTTTCTTTCTTTTTCAAATTAACCTTGGACGCTACGGGGCTGACTAGAAGGGCAGGGTGGGAGATAGCATCTTACCTGGGTGTTGGTGTGAGACCTATAGTCTGAAGAGCTCCAGGAGGTGGAAGATGGAAGAAGTAAAGTTGAGTTACTCAGATAATCTGGTGTATCCTAACCCTAAAGCACCTCTCAGGGTTCCTGAGGCTCTCAAGCATGCCACGCCTGGGTTAGTTCAGAACGAGATGGGCCAGTCCTTTCTTAATAATAACTTTAAAAATTACTTTGAGGCTGGGCACAGTGGCTCACACTTGTAATCCCAGTACTTTGGGAGGCTGAGGTGGGCACATCACCTGAGGTCAGGAGTTCAAGACCAGCCTGGCCAACATAGTACAATCTCATCTCTACTAAAAATACAAAAATGTGCCAGGCATGGTGATGAGCACCTGTAGTTCCAGTTACTCAGGAGGCTGAGGCAGGAGAATCGCTTGAACTTGGGAGGTGGAGGTTGCAGTGAGCTGAGACCACACCACTGCACTCCAGCCTGGGCGACAGAGGTGGATTCCACCTCAAAAAAAGAAAAAAAAATATTTTGAAACTATAAGTAGTAAACTTATTTATCATAGAAAAGTACACATGTGTATAAAACTGATAGCACCCTTAAATTATAATTATAGTTAATGGGAAAACATTGGAAACAGTACTGATAACATCAGAAGCAAAAGAAACACATCCGTTACAGCTGTTATTGTTTAATACTGTACGCTCTAAGCAATGCAATAGGACATGTAGACATATCAGTACTAGCAAGGAAAAGACCCTGTTAGCATTAGATGCTTGTATTACAATTACATACTTGGAAAAAAATCAATGAGGAAAAGACACTAATAGGATTTAATGAAGTGGGTCATGTACAAAGTAAATACACAAAACTCAGTAGCTTTCCCAACTAATCTGTCATTAAAATATAATGGTGATTACAATATAGGATTCTTGACCAAAAAAGAAAAAAGAAATAAAAGATTTTATAATGTGTAATGGAGATATGGAAAAAGCAGAGACACCCTAAAATAGTTAATCTCCCCCAACCCTTAGTAATTTTTGAAGCTGGCTAGTAACTCAGACAGTCGACAATAGATGTGCCACGAGGGCAGGGATCATCGTCTGTTTTACTTACTGCTCTATCCTCAGCACGTAGAATAGTGTCTGTCCCACAGTAGACACTTAATAATTGTGTGTTTTTGTCTTTTTTTGTAGAAATGGGATTTCACCATGTTGCCCAGGGTGGTCTTGAACTCCTGAGCTCAGGCAGTCCTCCTGCCTTGGCTTCCCAAAGTGCTGGGATTACAGGCATGAACCACCACACCCAGCCAATAATTGTTATGGAGTGAATGAAGGAATGAATTTGAGAACTAGCCAGGCCAAGGAATCGCTAAGTCACATCATATTGGAAACTGCTCCTTGTGGTCCACATCCATCCATGTTTCTCTTGTTTTTTTCTCTCCCTCAGATCTCAGTCTCAGGAGGAGGTTTGCCCCCGGTCAGCACCTTGACGAATATCCACAGCCTCTCCCACCATAATCCCCAGCAATCTCAAAACCTCATCATGACACCCCTCTCTGGAGTCATGGCAATTGCACAAAGTAAGCTCTGTTCTTGGTCAGAAAACTTGGGGGCAGGGAGAAGAAGAATGGGAAGCAAATTAATGTGGTGAAAAATAACTATAGGTCTCCTTCAGACTCACCCACAACTTGTAGATTTGATTTAACTTCTTTAGTTTCTCATCTGTCTCCTTAACTCTGATTTGGATTGGTTAGCCTAAAATAAGAGAAAATTATGGAGTGGATTTGGATCCTAGTCACAGTTTAGCAGCTGTGCATCCTGGGTCAAATCACTGAACCTTTAGGAGATTCACTGTCCTCATCTATAAAATAGGTTGTTGAAGTGATCAAATGACAGTGAATATGAACATGCTTGTAAATCTCTAAAGCATGAATATATATAATAGTGTATACTTTGTCTTGAGTTCATTCCTATCATTAAGTAGGTGGTAGGTTTTCTCCAGGAGGTTCTTTATGTTTGGTGACGATGGAGTAAGAATGACGGGCTTCCTTCTAAACAGGAAATTTTGTGTGATATATGAAAACACCTTGGCCAGCAGAGAAAATATGCCAAGGGAGAACAGAGAAGGAAACTGTCATGGTATCTGACAGCTCAGAAAACTTTAAGGAGAAATAGGTTGCTTTGGCACATGCCTGAAGACAGGGAGATAGATCAGGTCCCTCCAACTCCAGGAGGCTCATATTCGACAGCAAGCCTGTGGCCTCCCATAGATGGGCCATGTTGAGGCATGAGAAAGCTGAAGTGAACTGTGGGTATGGATGTCTCTTTGAGAGTTTTCATGTTCATGAGTATTCAGCATATTTTCAGCTTCACCATGACAGCTCAGGCCAAGTCACTGTTTCTCAAAACCATCCTTGTGACCCTTGGACGTATTGCTGGGAGATCTTGGGAGAGATCTAAGGGTAGCACATTGGTCAGCGTTCTTTCAACCTTGTGTCGCCCTATTGTCCTCTTGACCTTGCTTGTGGTGTCTAGGGCCCACGTTGGCCACCTCTTTGTTTTGTTTCTGCCCTTTCTTTCTTTCCTCTTCTCTCCCTAAATCAGCTCTAGCTAGGGTTGGAACTTGGATTCTCACTTACGAAGAGAATGACTTATGCATCCTTTGAGGTCAGAACTGGGATAGGCCCGTTGGAGGCAAACAAATTTATTGAATGAGTATGTGTGGCTCTCACTCTATCCTTAGCTTCTTGGAAATTGTCACACAGTGCATTTATTTTGGCAGAAGGAAAATGGGAATGGAGAAGCATTTGGAGGACTCACAATATAAATGATCATTTTAAATGTACTGCCTTTTGACTGGGCCCTCTGGTATATGGAATATGGTAATTATACTAATATCAGAGTTTGGATTGAGAATAAGATAAGATACCTAAAACCAGCTTGCTTGCAATTTAGAAGATTTGATTAAAAGCCCCATGGGAAAGATATTCCACTTCCTTATTTCTACAACCAAAATAATAAACTGTCCCACTTACCTTCTTTCTTACCATGCTAAGCTTTCACTGCCATACAGTTTATATATATATATATATATATATATATATATATATATATATATATATACATTCCCCCTGAGGCACTATCTGAATTAAAATTTTGCCTGGGGCTAGTCTATATCTTTCCATTTTGTCCCTCGTAATTTCCTCTATTCATATTTCTCTATCATCTCACAACGATCCTTAATCTCCTATTCAGACAGGGTATGCCAGAGGGCACACTGACTTTAGAAGGATAGCTGTGTGTGTACATGTCTGTGTACACTTGGGGTAGACAGAGCATGAAGAATGGTGACAATCACCAGAAAACTGCTGAGACACAGAGGTCCTACGCTACAGAGCGTCAAGATGAGGAAATGGTTGCAGGCATCCTCATTTAACTGATTGACGTGTTGAGTACCACAGGCCCTGCCTCAGAATTGCAGAAGCCTGTGGAGAAGATGGTAACAGATTATTTGGCAGGGCCAAATCCTTATTTCTACTCATTCTCGTCTCTTTATGCTATTCTCTTCCTCATCTCTTCCCTGGACTGGATAGCATACTTCCCAAGCAAGAACCAATGCCCAGAAACAGAAACAGATGAAAAGGTCAAGACTTACCCACTGAGGGAGCTGGAATGACATCAGTGGCTCTCAGTCCATCAAGATCACAGACTGCATTGAAAATAAGATTCCTGGGCCCCACCTCTGAAGGTTCTGACTCATTAGGTCTTGGGTGGGGCTCAGGAATGTATATTTGTTAAAGAGTTCCCCAAGATGACTTCTGAAGCACATGCAGGTTTCAGAACTATGTCTTCAAATATCATCCACTGTACACAGGATAATTTGCTTTTCTGGGTAGTGGTTTCCCAAAAAGAGCAGCAGCAGTGCCCTCAGAGATTTCTCAAAAAGAGCAAATCCATGGGGCTTCCTGGGAGACTGAGACCGTAAGCAGGAGGTAGGAAAGGGAAACAAGGTAATCAGGGTATCTGGTGAGATGCTGGCTTGTGGAGAGCTGAGCCCCCTGGGGAGCTGGAGACAGTGCTATTCTGAGGGTGATCAGAGGATCGCAGCCCCCAGCCCCCACCCAGGAGAGCCAGGAGCGGGATTATCCCCTTGTCCTTTCTGCTCGGAGGTCTCGCCTTTTAGGTTTCTGATAACAGTTATCAGCTAAAGCTCCTAGTAGGCAATTGTTGAGGACTCTGTGTTATCTCCATTGAAGACTTCCCACAAACCTGCTTATGAAACCCTCTCCATTTCAGGAAAGCCTCTCTAGGTGTCCCTTCCGCATCCACCTAAAACAGGCCTTTTCCTGGATTCCTTCTTCATCCCATTCTTCCCCCAACTTCCCAGAAAGCAAGATCACAGGAACATAGGCAGACCCAGGAAGTAGGTCCGTGTCTTCTCTCCTGATCGTCCTGTCCCCACTCCAACCCTACCTTAGCTGTCTTCCTTAGTGTCACTCTCAGATAGAGAGATAGAGCGTGGGTACCAGGGGATCCATTCCTCACAGCGCTGGCCCGGGTTCTAAAGAAGCCTCAGGATACAGATGAGGTTCCAAGTAACAGGGGCCCTGACATCCCCAGAACAGAAAGATGGCAAGACCCACTGTACCTGCCAAGAGTCAGCCTTGAACTTAACTACTTCCTCTTTCTAATACCTGGTCCTTTTAATGCCACAAGCCCTATGCTGACAGATAAGAGATGCCCACTTCATAGACCGGCTGAGTCTGTGTTTTCTCCACTCTCTGTTATAGTCAAAAGAATTGGCAGCTGACCTCTCTTGGGGTCTTTGTACAGTCTACTAAATAAGGGTCTCCAGATTTCATACTTCTGGGAATGTGGAAGTTGTTTTTAATAAAATTTGGGTTCCTGTACACTCCTGCCCTCTACTGGACAGATAGATCTGGGCAATAACCTGTGCCTCAGTGTGGACACCTTTAACTCTGCCCTGCGGGCACCAGGGCAGGCCTCTCTCACAGCCTGGCATGGATGGAGTGGGCAAGTAGAGCCAGCTTTTCCAAAGCCCTGGTAACCTCAAGAGAGCTAAGTTTGGGAGGTCACAGGATGACTGTGGGAGACTCTCAGGCTTCAATCAGATCTGTTTAATACCCATCTCCAACCCACAACTCACTGTGGAACTTGAGCAAGTAAATTAATCTCTCCAAGTCTCAGTTTCTTAAACTCACCTCACGTGCAATCTCCTGTGTAACAGGCTCAGCCCCGTGACTGGTACGTTGAGCAGGTGCTCAAATGATGACATCCACGTACCTCTCCTCATCGCAGACACTGTCTCTGATCTTTTCCCCTTGCTCCCACAGGCCTCAACACCTCCCAAGCACAGAGCGTCCCTGTCATCAACAGTGTGGCCGGCAGCCTGGCAGCCCTGCAGCCTGTCCAGTTCTCCCAGCAGCTGCACAGTCCTCACCAGCAGCCCCTCATGCAGCAGAGCCCAGGCAGCCACATGGCCCAGCAGCCCTTCATGGCTGCTGTGACTCAGCTGCAGAACTCACACAGTAAGGACACGGGCATGTAGAGGGAGGGAGCACTAAGGACCCTCAGTGGCCAACCACTTTTCCTCTCTGGGTCTGAACTTTCTCGGAAGTTTATTGGTTTGGTCACTTTGCCCCGCCTATGATCCACCGACCAAGACTGTTTCTCAATTATGACTCTTTTGCGTTGTTGTACTTTTTCTAGTCCTCTTCTCTACCCCTGAGATCGCTAGGGAAAGGTTTGGAGAAGAAAGTGTAGGCCTACAGGGGAAGGGGAGTTGGAGATAGACAGCATGTGGAACACTCAGCCCAATTTCCCATCCTAACACCTCTGGAAAAGACAGCGCCCTTAAACCACCAGCGCCTTTTCCCAATGAACCTCAGCTTAGCCTTTGCAATCCAAACTTCCAAGCAGCCATTATCAAATGATCAGAGTTGGCATCGAATTTGCATCCTGTTTGCCTTCCCTAAAATAGAAGAATCTTCTAGAGTCCATGTCTTCCAATTTATACACCCCAGACACCTCTAATCAAGAACCATGAACAAAAGTGAAAAATACCAGGGGCACACCATCCTGGGCATTAGAGTCTCTTCCTCCCTGCCACCCCTGCATGCCTACACACAGACTGTTTCTCGTATCCAGTTTCTATACTTACCCCAAGCCTCCTCTCAACCACTTATTTCCCATCCAATCCCAGCCTCGGTTTCTCTGCCTTCTATCCTCTGTCCCAGGCTTCCAGTCCTCTGGCCAGGTCTGGCTGCAGCCCCTGACACAGGAGTTTGGGGAGGAATCATGGCTTCTCTGCTTCAGAAACCTCAAGGATGAGTTCAGTATAAAGCACTAGTCTTAGATCAGACAGACTTGGATTTAAATCCTGCCTGTGATACCAGCCATGTAGCCTAATGCAAGTTACTCAGCCACTCTGAGCCCAATCTCTTCATCCATAAAATGGAAATAGTATGCATTTAGGGTCATTATGAAGACGAAATAAACAGAGGGCTGAACTGCCCTTGGTAAGCATAAAGAATTATAAAGATTATTTATAAAGGGACTCCTAGAAGGCAAGGATGGTGAAAGAGATTTGCGTTTCTTCCCTAGCTGCATTGGCTAAGCTGTGGGTTTGAAAGAGAACAGCCAAGTCCAGCCTTCTATTTTCAGGGCTCAATCCCCACCCGGGCCTGTGGAGCTGGTTTCTGAGTACCATCTCACATTCCAATCACATTTTAGTGGCTTCTAAAAATCTGCCACAGCCTGTAGCAGAGTCTGAGACCACATGTGTCCCACTTCCCATCCTCCCAGAGCCTGGCAATGTGTTCCCCACTTGCCCCTATCCCTTCACCTGGCCAGACTTCCTCAGTGGTCAGGCCTGGGTGGGACAGTCAGAGAGTGGTCACCAGGGACCTGTAGGCTGCTGAGGCCCAGCAGGCCTGGCCACCCATGAAGACAGAGCCCATGGTGCCTTGGACCAGGAAATAACCTGCTTCCCTGCATGAGAAGGGCAAGCTGAGGCAATGGCCAGTGACCTTTACCCCCGTTCTGTACTAGAGGCCTCTCTGGTAGGCCCCATGTTCTGAGAACAGGCTGGTCTCTCCCTCACGGCCAAGCATCCACATGCTTTCAGGAGTTGGTCATGTGACTTAAAATTTACATGAATCTTATAGATAACTAACATGAAAAAATCCTCACTTATATCCACCAACCCTTTTATGTGCCTGGGGAAATGGGAGCTATGGTGTGGGATGGGGGCTCTGTAGCTGTGTACGTGCCTGGGTATGCACCTTGATTCTGTCTTCACTCTCTCTCCAGTGTACGCACACAAGCAGGAACCCCCCCAGTATTCCCACACCTCCCGGTTTCCATCTGCAATGGTGGTCACAGATACCAGCAGCATCAGCACACTCACCAACATGTCTTCAAGTAAACAGGTAACGCCAGCAGGATTTGCAGGGGTTGGGGTGTGGGGAGGATATGACTAAGGCTATTGATGTGCAGAGGGCGTAGCAAGCATGCACTTGGCCAGAAAAAGTTTGGTCCTTCTGAGTCTCCCTGTTACTTGCAAAGGAAATCCTTAAGGTCCCAGGGCAAAAAAAAAAAAAAAAAAAAAAGGCCACAGGCTGAAAGGGCTTATTGCTCCCCCAGATTCCCTAATAAGAGCACTAACCAGGACAGAAGATTGATAGGTCACTGAAGACTGGATGACATAGAGCGCTTAGGCATTGAAATTGCGTGTTCCCTAATAGAATGATCAATGGTCCATGGAAAAGGTATTTCCAAGGAGGGCTCAGGAGGACAGATCCCCTGCTGAGGTCCATGCTTTGCAAGAGGAATCCCTGAGGATCCACAAAGTAGTCAGTGGAGAAAGTGAGTAGGAAGTCAGAGGTCCTGAGGCTGACTCCCCTGGACCCAGGCTGGACCCAGAATGCCATAAGCTCTGGGAATGACCTACTTATGCCAACCCTTGGGGACTCCCCAGTAGACAGCCTGGCTTTTCCAGGGATATGCATCCACTTGGGGTTTTATCAAGAAATTTAGAATCAACTTCCTGGTGCACTGAAAGTGGGGCATCCAGAAGCTTAGTCACTGTTTCAGTTGATGACTAAGTCCCACCTCCAAATAGAGGTGATGGAATAGTAAAGATAGGTAGCTGACGGCAAGGCTCATTGCTGGACTGCAAGAAGACCCCGAGAGTTAGAAAACAGGACACGATGTCCGAACACAGGTGACGATTCCAGAGTAACACAATGAGATCTTTTAGTAGCTGGGGTCTGTGCAGTGTGAGAACTGTTTGGCCTCTATTGGTTACTAGATAAGTAGGTGACAACCTTGAACTTCATGTCAAAGGCTCTCAGCAGAATTTGGTCTTGTTGATGATCTTTTTTTCATCTGAGCCCTGCAAATCACACTTCATCCACTGCCATGGGCTTCCCAGAAAGTTCCTTCATGGGATGAGGGTTCTCTGTTCTTTCCTTTGCCCCAAACTCCTCCCAGCCCTAGAGTGTAGTGGAGCAGGTGGGTTCTATTCCTCGTTCTGCCATTTGGTTGGTGATGTTGACCTCCCTGAGCCTTTATTTCTTCATCCTTAAAGTGAGAGTTGTAACATCTGCTTGTTCTAAGGATTCAGCAAGGTGGTGTAGATTAAATACCTGGTGTCTTGGGCACTGAAACATACACACGGCCAGGGCAGCTGGGCTCTGGAGCCAGGGGTAGAGGGAGAGGTGTGTGGGACCTGCTTTGCTACTCTTCTCTCACCCAATAGAAGATGAAAGGACAACCCCCTCACTACCCTGCCCTTCGACTCCCGTGCAAGTTCCCACTCTTTGTAGTGAGCAGGGAAAACATTTATCTGTGCTCACAAATCTCAATCAGGGGGGCAGCCAGGCGCAGCAGCCCTCCTTGGGAATACCTTCCCCTTTGAAAGGTTTATCAATCCATCTGCCACTTGGTCAGCCCCAGAGAGGACCATGATTAATTATTCCTGTCTTTCCCAAGTTGACTTTGATGCTTGCTTGTTGAAACAAGTCCTCTGAATTCAGGAAATGGTCTCTTAATCAAAATACTTTAAGATGCTCCCTGAGACGCTGCACCAGCCCCCCCACTGGCTTCTCCTCTCCATTGGACAGAGTGGCCAGCAGACCTTGAAGCTGCATGTGTGGCCTCCCGGAATGCTGTGATGTTGTCTCCATGTCCCCAGATATTTCAAGAGTCTGGCAATAGACTCATTTCTGTGGTGATGAGGATGATTATTACACTCAGTAAGGATGAAAAATACTCATGTGGCACGTTACAGTTTATACTTCTTATGAACATTGTCTCATCATTTCCTTTTTACTGCAACCTCCTAAGTACAAAAAAATAAACTAAAGCCCAGAGATGAAGAGTGACCTGCCCAAGGTCACACAGATGATAAACTCTAGAGCTGGACCTTCAGGCTTTGGTCTTTGACTCCAAATACTTGCCTTCCACTACCCAACCTCTTTAAAATTTGATGGCAACTGCTGCCACTCTTGTTGTCTCTGTGGTCGGGAACAAGAGTAAGAAAGTAAGCTCACTTGCTATATTCCAGTCGGGAAACATTCTTCCAACAAGTTGAAAGAGAAGGAGAAATGGGAAAGGCAGAGTGAAGTTAAATGAGGGTAAAGGTGCTGCCTCCTGACAGCAGAAGGTACCCAAGGCGAAGACAGTTTGTAAAAACTCTCTTCCCAAGGCAAACGGTTAGAAGTGAGTTCTGAAAGAGACCTGATGGCAATTCTGCTTTTTTTTTTTTTTTTAAGTTCTTCTATTCCAAAAGGGATTTCAAATTCATTGCTGGTGTGTTCAAATGTATGGCTTATAGCAATGTCCGTTTGTGTCGCTATAGAGACATATCTGAGGCTGGGTAAAAGAGGTTAAAAGGCTCACGGTTCTGCAGTCTGTACAGGAAGCATGATGCCAGCATGAAGGCCTCAGAAGGCTTACAATCATGGTGGAAGGTGCAGGCAGGGCAGGCGTATCACATGGCGAGAATGGGAGCAGGAGAGAAAAGGGGGAGGCCCTGGGCTCTTTTTATTTATTTATTTATGTTTATGTTTTGAGACAGGGTCCCATTCTGTCACCCAGGCTGGAGTGCAGTGGCACAATCATAGCTCCCGCAGCTTCGACCTCCTGGGCTCCATCAATTCTCCCACCTCAGCCTCCAGAGTAGCTGGGACTACAGGCACACACCACCATGCCCATCTAATTTTTGCATTTTTTTTTTTTACCATGTTGCCCAGACTGGTCTCAAACCCTGTGCTCAAGTGAACCTCCCACCTTGGCCTCCCAAAGTGCCGGGATTACAGGTGTGAGCCACCATGTCTAGCCCTAGACTCTTTTAAACAGCCAGATCTCATGTGAACTAACTCAAGCATGAACTTACTCATCACCAAGGGAAGATGCCAAGCCATTTGTGATGCTATGCCCACAAAGCCCCACTTCCAACATTGGGAATCACATTTCAACATGAGATTTGAAGGGGACACATATCCAAACCGTATCATTCTACCCCTGGCCTCCCAAATCTCATGTCCTTCTCACATTGCAAAATACAATCATCCCTTCCCAATAGTCCCTGAAAGTCTTAACTGATTCCAGCATTAACTCAAAAGTCGAAAGTCTCATCTGAGACTCAAGAGCAAGTCCTTCCACTTATGAGCTTATTATATGTACACTTACTTCCAAAATACAGTGGTGGTACAGGCGTTGGGTAGACATTCCCATCCCAAAAGAAGTAGATTGGCCAAAAGAAAGAGATAACGCCCCATGCGGGTCTGAAACCCAGCAGGGCAGGCATTAAACCTCAAAGCTCCTAAATAATCCTTGACTCCATGTCCCATATCCTGGGCACATTGGCATGCCAGGTGGGCTCCCATGGCCTTGGACAGCTCTGTGCCTGTGGCTTTTCCATGCTGAGGTTTCAAGCTGCTAGTGGCTTTACCATTCTGAGGTCTAGAGGGTGGCAAGCCCATCCCCACAGCTCCATTAGGCAGTATCCTGGTGGGGACTCTGTGTAGGTGCTCCAGTCCCATGTTTCCCCTCTGCACTGCCCTAATGGAGGTTCTCTGTGGGGGCTCTGCCCCTTTAAGAGGCTTCTGCCTGGGCACCCAGGCTTTCTGATACATCCTCTGAAATCTAGGTGGAAGCTGCCAAGCCTTATTCACTCTTGCATTCTGTGCAAAGCTTACAGACTGCACCCTCTAGAGTGGTGGTCTAAGCTGTACCTGGGGCCCTTTGAGCCAGGGCTGAAGCTAGAGCAGTGGAAATGCAGGCAGCAGTGTCCCAAGGCTGTGCAGGGCAGCAGGGCCTTTGGTCTGGCCTCCAAAACCATATTTTCTTCCTAGGCCTCTGGGTCTGTAATGGGAGGGGCTGCCTAGAAGATTTCTGAAATGCTTCCATGCCCTTTTTCCATTGTCTTGGCTAGTAGCACATGGCTCTCTTTAGTCAAGCTAATCTCTCTAGCAAGTTGTTGCTCCGTAGGCCACTTGAATTCCTTCTCTACCACGGGGTTAGGCTGCAAATTTTCCAAAATTTTATGCTCTGCTTCCCTTTTAAACGTAAATTCCAACATTCCAAATGTAAATCATTCCTTTGCTTCCATAGCTGACTGTGGGTTGTTAGAAGCAGCCAGGCCACTTCTTGAATGTTTTATTGCTTAGAAATGTCTTCCAATAGATACCCTAGGCTGTCATTCTTAAGTTCAAACTTCCACAGATCCCTAGAATATGGACACAATGCAGCCAAATTCTTTGCCTGGGCATAAGGAGGGTGACCTTTGCTCTAATTCCCAATAAGTTACTTATTTCCATCTGAGACTTCATTAGCCTGTCCTTCACTTCCCATATTTCTATCAGGATTTTGGTCAAAATCATTTAACAGATCTCTAAGAAATTCCAAACTTTCCTTCATCTTCCTATCTTCTTCTGGTCCTCCAAACTCCCAGTCTCTGCCTGTTACCCGTTGCCAAAGCTGCTTCCACATCTTAACGTATCTTTATAGCAATGCCCCACTCCCAGTACCATTTTTTTGGGTTCATCCATTTGCATCACTATAAAGGAATGCCTGGGGCTGGGTAACTTATAAAGAAAATATATTTAATTGGCTCATGGCTCTGCAGGTTGTACAGGAAGTGTGGTGCCAGCATCCGCTTCTGGTGAGGTCTCAGGAAGCTTATAGTCAGGGCAGAAGGAAAAGGGGGAGTAGGCATGTCACATGGTGAGAGAAGGAGCAAGAGAGAGAAAAGGGAGATCCTACACTCTTAAACAACCAGATCTTGTGTGAACTAACTCGAGTAAGAGCTCACTTATCACCAAGGGGGCGGCGCTGAGCCATTCATAAAGGATCTGCCCCCATGATCCAGTATCTCCACTAGGCCTTACCTCCAACACTGGGGATCATATTTCAACATGAGATTTGGAAGGAACACATATCTAAATCGTATTACTAGGTATCAGGGACATACAAGTGAGGAGAGAGAAGGATGTCTTGGTCAAATATGTTGGGGGAACTGCTGGATTACACAAAGTTAAACGCCACTGGGCAGGGCTTCTCCAAGCATTTTACTTGCTGATGCGTGCACTGGACTGGGCAATTAGCATGCACCCTGCTCGGGTCAAAGGGACACATCCTGAGCAGTGCTATTTTAGAGGCATTGTACAGTGGTAGGAAATGCCAGCAGAGCTGAGCTAATTTCAGCTCCATCACCCCCTGGTATGTAACCTTGAGCAGTTAATTCTCTGCTGGGAGACTCAGTTTCTTCATCTATAAATGGGAAAAATCCCACCCCCATCTCACAAAATATTCAGTGTGCCTAACAGAGTGCCTAGTACATAGTCAAGTACTCAAAAGTGGTAGCTCCCTCCCTGTTTTCTCTCCTGTCTGTGATCTTTTAGGAAATAGTTTCCTCCCCTTCCAGTGACTCTTGCTTTTTTTTTTTTTTTTTTTTAATATAAAGTCTCACTCTTTTCACCCAGGCTGGAGTGCAATAGTGTGGTCTTGGCTCACTGCAATCTCCACCTCCTGAGTTCAAGCAATTCTCCCCCTTCAGCCTCCTGAGTAGCTGGGATTACAGGCGTGTGCCACCATACCTGACTAATTTTTGTATTTTTAGTAGAGACGGGGTTTCACTATGTTGGCCAGGCTGGTCTTGAACTCCTGACCTCATGATCCACCTGCCTCAGCCTCCCAAAGTGCTGAGATTACAGGCATGAGCCACTGTGCACCCAGCCTAGTGACTCCGAATGTCCAACTCAGTGCTTGGTCTCCACGTAGTCAAAGGAGTCTGGGATAAGAAAATGTCTCAGGATTACTACCATCACTCAAGTACGTCCTACTCCAGATCCCTGTTTCCCATTCTCCTGCTGATACATAGACACTTGCTCACCCACTTCCCCAGAAAAAAGCAAATAGTTCAGGGCCTCTCAAAGCACCCATGCCCTTTGGACTTAGCCAAATGCCTGGGCTATCCCAGATGTTCAGTAAATAAGAAAGAATGAATGAACAAATGAGTGAATGAGTGAATGAACGAATGAATGAATGCAGAACTTGTATTTTTTGATGCCTCCATTTTCCAAGCAGCACCCCAGATGCTTTTCTAGCTTACATTTCCTGGAGAACCCCCTTACCCATTCTGCAAAGTTGTTATTTTTATACCTGATTTACGAAGCAGAAAACAGGTTCAAAG
The DNA here is from genome assembly GCA_963573385.1 of Cacajao melanocephalus. Classification (NCBI taxonomy): domain Eukaryota; kingdom Metazoa; phylum Chordata; class Mammalia; order Primates; family Pitheciidae; genus Cacajao; species Cacajao melanocephalus. The sequence goes on along the minus strand of CAUYLG010006386.1, from coordinate 161,265 downwards.
ATGGGTATGGATCTGGCCAAGTTCAAACAGATTGCAAATTTCAGAGCTGGACTTCCAGACTGGTTTTCTCACTCCTAACCCATTAAACAACATTCACCTTCCAATATCCTCTTTTAAGCACCCATAATAACAACCCAATGTTGTGCAGGAATAAGGCTAAAGCCAGGATTTGTACTTGTATCTGTCTGATTCCAGTACTTCCTGTTGTCAAGGTAGACATGCCCCAAGGGCCTTGGGGATTACAGGTCAGGAACCCCAGGCTGGGACCTCTCACTGCCAAGAATCCTTCTGCAGCTACTGCCTTTCTGTCCCTTCCACAGCACATACCTCTTCCTCCTCCTGAACTCTTGGGTGCTAGCAAGTTATCTCTGAGTGGGTTTGTGCCTGAGTTTAACAATGCCCCACTAGACTGGAAAAAAGACCACAGCAAGCACTGACCTCAGTTAGAACAAGTGCGGGCAGGTTGTGAGCCAACTCCTGTTACCACAATGTTCTCTCCCTGGGGCTTGACTTCCTAGTTTATGGGAAGGTCAAGAGAGGGCCCCCAGAGCAGTAACTAGTCAGGGCGCTGAAAAGGGGGAGGTGGGCGGCCTTATCATCTGTCCCCTTCAGCTGTTCCCTCTCTCCCAACTTTATTTATTTATTTATTTATTTTGAGATGGAGTCTCACTCTGTTGCCCAGGATGGAGTGCAATGGCGTGATCTCGGCTCACTGCAACCTCCGCTTTCCAGGTTCAAGCAATATTCCTGCCTCAACCTCCCGAGTAGCTGGGATTACAGGCGTATATCACCATGCCCAGCTAATTTGTGTATATTTAGTAGAGAGGGGATTTCACTATCTTGGCCAGGATGGACTCGATCTCTTGACCTTGTGATCCACCCACCTTGGCCTCCCAAAGTGCTGGGATTACAGGCGTAAGCCACGGCCCCCAGCCCTCTCCCGACTTCTTCACTGGGTGGGGAAGCAGAGTGTTCTGATGGTTGGGAGCATCTATCTGGGCTCAAGATTCTACCACTTTCTACCTGTATGACCTCATAGAAATGTCTTAGCCTCTCTGAGCCTCTGTTTGCTCACCTGTAAAATGAAGATAATGATACCCCTTTCATGGGATCACTGAAAGGACTAACTGTACGAAGACTTGTAAAACACTTTGCCCTCAGTGATTGTCGCAAAGGAAACACCCAGCCCATGGAAGCTGGGTCACTCTTGACTTCCCCTGCTGGCACCACCGAGTGGCTCTGAGTTTGGGAAAAGGGTTTTCAGTGGCAAAGGGCATTTATTTCCCCCTGTTGAGGGGGTTGAAAGAAGTGATCTACATAAAGGTGAAGAGCACAAACTCTGCTGTTACGAGACCCTGGCCAACTTACTTATGACCTCTCTAGACCACACTTCCCTCATCTGTAAAACCAGAATTATAATCATGACTTTTAAGTAATGGAGCTACAATGAATGTCACATAAGTTCATGATCATAGAAGTGACTTACCTGTCCTCACCATCTCCACTTCCTCACCCTCAGTTCTCTCTTGAGATCACTGCAGACGGGCTTTTGTCCTCACACCCCACCATGTCCAGCTCACTAAGTCACCATGCTGCTGAATCCAATGGTTACTTTTCAATCTCTGTCTTTGACACAGCTGATCGCTCCCTCCTTTTTTCCATGGGAGTTTAGCATACTACCATTCCTGGTTATTCTCCTACAGCACTGGCCACTTTTCCTCTCCTCAGCTGGCAATTCACCTTCCCAGCATTTATGTGTTGGAGAGCCTGGGCCTCACTCTTTGGCCTCTTCTTGTCTATGCTCACTCCCGGGTGATCTCCTCCAGTCCCATGGCTTTCAGTCAAGTGTACACACTGATGGCTCCTATAATTCTGTCTACAGTCCAGTCTTTCCTACTGAGTGCCCATTCCCAAAACCATGCTTCTTCGGCAGGGACATGCCTGTCTAAAATATCTAATAAGTCTCTCGAATTCAACACGCCTGAAATAGGAAGTCTTCATTGTGCCCTGATTTCATCCTACCAAAATTGCTTCCTCCATGGGCTTCCTCATTTCCAAAATTGGTACCAGTTTTTCCAGTGAGATAGCTGAGCGTATCCTTGATTCTTCTCTCCACATCACATCCAGTCCATCAGTAAGTTCTACTAGGGGGCCCTCAGAATGCATCCCAAATCTGACCTCTTTTCACACCCCCATCAGGACTGTTCTAGTCCCAGTCCAGGCTCCTTTGTCTCTCCTCGATCTCCTTAGGTGGCCCTTGCCCGTCTCCCACTTCCACCCTTGCCCAACTACGGTCTGTCCACCAGAGTGATCTCTCACAAAGAGAAATCAAGCATGTCGATCCCCTGTCAAAACTCTCCAATAGCCTTCCATTACAACCAAACTAAAACAGAGACAGACGTACAGGACTCCATGTGATTATGCCACCTCCAGTGTCTCAGTTCTCACTGTCTTCCTCCCTCCATTGCCCACGCAGCTTTAGCTGTGCCAGAGCTGACACATCCCACTCCAGTGCTCCTGCTTTTGTGGTGTCTGCCTGGAGCTCTTTTTCCGTGCATTGTTAAATGCTTGCTCCTTCATTTCCTTCAGCTGAAATGTTACCACTTCAGAGGCCTCACCTGATTCCCTCATCTAAGTTCATCTCTTTTTCCTCAAGCTACCCTAACCTCTATGCTTGTTTCTGTGGCGTACTCATCTCTATTTAAATTTGTGTGTGTGTGTGTGTGTGTGTGTGCACGCACACACGCGTGTGCACATTTGTTTACTTGTTTATTATTCGAAGCCTTCACTAGGAGGTAAAGTCTGTGAAGAAGTGGACAGGGTCTTGTTTACAGCTGCATCTCCAGTGTCTAAAAAAGTACTAAGCACACAGTAGGCACTCAAACATGTGTTAAATTAATTCATGATAATCACCTACTTCAAAGGGTCGATGTAAGAATTTGAGGCAGTGATGCTTGTGAAGCCCTTAGCATGGTGCCTGGCTCACAGTAGGACCTCGATAATGTTCGCTCTTACTATTATGTAACAAATCCTCTTAGAATGAGAATGCCTTTCACGTTTGACACAGCTACCACACCTTTCAGAAGGAGGGCCCGTGGTCACTTAGAGATCTTCTGTGCAAGGCCCCCGTGGGGCTGCGTGTGCTGGGCCTCCAGTTCGAAAGGACCACAGTGCACCCCTTATCAGATGTTTGTGTTTAGACTCTGAAGGGGGCAAATAAGTCCAGTTCCTTTGACAACATTTTGGGCTCTGCCACCATTTTATTATGTGAGCAAACATTTGATAGCTGGGAAGCCCATCCCTAATGACAGGTCATAGAATCTCACTGGCGTCTCCTTATCTGCCCTTCTTGTTTGCTCTTCTATTGAAACCTGCAAGGTCACAAGCCATTTTCTCTCTCCTCCACCTGAAATCTGAAAATTGGAAAAAGGCTGATAGTGGGAAGTAAAGAGACTTGAGAGTGGGGAGGGCTGGGGAGGAAGAGGAGGCAAAGGGTATCAGAGGACCCTGACCAACGTCTCAAGAATGTAGAAGGGTCAGAAGCCTGCCTCCTCACATGCACACACTGCTCAGCCCCACTTTTTTTGTTTTGTTTTGTTTTGAGACAGAGTCTCGCTCTGTTGTCCAGGCTGGAAATGCAATGGCATGATCTCGGTTCACAACAGGGTTCAAGGGATTCTCCTGCCTCAGCTTCCCAAGGAGCTGGGATTATAGGCATGCATCACCATGCCCAGCTGATTTTTGTATTTTTAGTAGAGACGGGGTTTCACTACATTGGCCAGGCTGGTCTCGAACTCCTGACCTCATGATCTGCCAGCTCCGGCCTCCCAAAGTGCTGAGATTACAGCCGTGAGTCACCACACCCGGCCTGCAGCCCCACTCTTGAGAGCACTGAGGAGCAGCATGGGCTGAAGAACCCCATGTTCATAACAATTGTGCCAAGGACCACTCTCAGGACTCCACAGGTGTCAACTCATCCAATCCCACAACGACTCCCATTCTATAGGGGAAGAAACTGAGGCACAGAGACAGTAACTTGTCCAAGAGAACAAAGCTTAGTAGAAGGCTCCACACCTCCTAGCATGATAGAAAGAGCACTCTCTGAGTGGCCACCTACTCAGCTAGTTTGAAGCTGTGGCTGCACACTCTCCTAGTTCTTAAACCCTGGACCATTCACTGACTCTCTTTGAGCCTTGTTTTCCCAATCCGTCAAATAGACATAATGGTATCCTCATATAGGGTTATGGTTGGAGCGCTGATCAATTAGATAACAGTAGCCTTTAGTAGTATTGGTAGGTGTTGGGTGTGTGTGTGTGTGTGTGTGTGTGTGTGTGTTTGTGTGTTTGTGGGGAGATCTTGAGAGGATAAGCCACTAAGTCAAAGGCAGAACCTTAGATACCAACAAAAGCAAAAGGGAAAGAGGAGACAGGGAGGCAAAAAGAGACTCTCCAGAAGTTAAAAGGAGAGCAATGACGCTCCATGACGATTCAAATGAATAAGGCCCAGGCAATGAGGGCGAGGCTGCCCTGAGTCGGGTGAGGTGGCTCCTCTTGAGGGCTTCTCTAGCCCTTCTGGGGTCTCCTGCCCTGGCTCATCCTCAAGGATGGCCTCAGAGGCCTTCAGCCTTCAGATCCTTTCCCTGGTCCTATGAGTTTCTTAGCCCAAAGTAAGAAACCCGTAGAAAGCACTTTGCCGTTTGCAAAACTCCTTCCCTGATGAGTGGTGTGAGTGGTCATTTTCTCATGTGCTTTCTGGCCTTGCCACCCTAGCGAGCAGCATTGGCACACCCTGGGAACTTATTAGAAACGCAGACTCTCAGGCCCACCCCAGGCCTATAAATCAGAATTGAACCAGAATCCACATTTCAACAGGCTCTCTGGTACTTGTGAGTCCATTAAAGTTTGAGAAGCACTAGTACAGGAGACCTCTGCTCTTAGAGGTCTTAGGAAGAGACCCTTGCTTCCACGAGAGGCAAGAGCTTATCATCCAGCTGCCTTTTCAAGCACACTGAGCACTCCATAAATTCCACTGTCACAGAAAGAGGAGCCCAACTTCAGGATTCAGGTCAGCAAGTTAGGACAATTTCAAGGTCCCCAACGATTCGCTTCTGTCTTCTGAAGTGGCCAGGAAAGCCGGCTCCCAGGTTTTCCTGCAGGAAGTGTGCCTCAGGATGAAAACTGCAGAACCGAGCATACACGAGGTCCCCAGCCCTCTACCTGCTGCTCTTTGCTGGTTGAGTTGGGCATCAGCTCCCTTGGAAAAGCCAAACAAATGGCCCATGTCCCTGCCAAATGACACAGCTGAGCATTCTCCCTCCTCTCTCTCTGCAGTGTCCTCTGCAAGCCTGGTGATGCCCACACATCACTCACTCTGTGCACAGCAACAAGGACCCTGTTTTCCCCACCATCACCCTCTGGGCAGCTGCCATGGAAAAGCCCAGTGACCTGACAAGCACCTGCGAGAGGTCCCTGCTTACCTGACGGGCGTCCTGCTGGCACCTCAGACAATCCACTCTCAGGAGGCGCAGCCCGAAGCCCAGCTTCCCTTCTATGCAGTATTGCCACGATGCCTCTCCCACGATGTCAAGGACTCTGTCTGTCCTGGAGGTGGGAGACAAGGAACCGCCAAAGAGGAAGCAAGAAAGCCGTTGTTTCTATGTTGTGATCCTTCATCGAACAAACTAATGCAAAAACTTGAATCTGTTACTGAAACGAGGAGAGGAGGATGCATGCTATTGAACTGAGCCAAACATACTGTAAATATCTGCAGACTCCCTCCCCTACCCCATCCCAAATGATCTTGAGATTTCTTTTAAAGAAGTAAATTTGTCCAATGGCTGTAAACTATAAACTACTGTAATTAAGTGCAATTTCCCCTCCGTGTCCTCTCCCCTCTGCCCTGTATATAATACTAAAGTGTCTATTAGTTTTCTTTGTAAAGGTCAGAGTCAAAATTTCAAAAGTGGTCTGTCCCCTCTCTTCCTCATGGAGAAACACCCTGAGTGGGAATTGAAGCCGCTTGTCCCCTCCCTGAGGCCTGGACACTCACAGGGATGAAATACCGTGGACTGACTACCAGCAAACTTCAGTCTCCTAACATTAAGACACACCTCTGGATCCCTGGAGGGGCTCAGCGTAGTGTGTCAGAGTAACGTGCTAGCTTTCTATAGGGTGGGAGTTCAGCCGTGCACTCCCTAAGAAACCGCAGGTCAGGGCAACTGACTATTTCATAGTAAAAGAAAAAGTTGCAGTCTCAGAAAGCCTTCCATTAAAATGATTTATTTTATCATTGCCCAGAGTCTCATGTTTCTGTCTCTGATACTTTTCCTGCCATGGTTCCACCACAAACCCATGGCCCCTGGTCTCTTTGGAATTTTCTGTGTACTCCGCTGGGATCACTAAGTGTGTCATCTAGGGGTGTAGAGAGGCAGGTGGCCTTCTCTTGCCATCATGTTCCCAGTGTCTTTGTGTAGGCTTTACTGCTAATTGAGGTAAAGGGGAGTTGATTCCCTCAGTAAAACTCCCCAAGTCGCTCGGAAGAAATCTGGCCAGAGCAGAAGCTAGCACCCTTTTCTTCCCTGCAACTCACAGGGGTAAAATCGTAGAGTCAGTTCTTGGTGGGTGACCTGTGTGATAGAGCAGACAAAAAGTAGGATGAATGACAACCCAGTGGGTAAATTTTTTAGCCTCATTTAAAGCATTAACTCCAGACTTTCTTCCTGCCCTCCTTTTCCTTCCCTAGGCCTGTCAGTCACTAAGAGAATGGGCTCCTGTGGATGTCACCTCTTGACCAAGATTCTGTCTCTGGTAGGGATGCTAAGGAATACAAATAGTCCAAACAGTAAAAAGCCAAAGGCCCAGGGACTCCCCCAGCAGGGACTTTGCCACAGATCATTCAGTGCTGACTCCAGGAGAAAGGAAGATGGACCTGTCTTCTTTGCTGTTCCCTCTTTTGCCAAACAGCATAGGCCTAATGGCCTGTGGTTTTTCGCTTTTAGGCACAGCATGTCCCAATGAAGGTGAAAGCAAAGATTGTGCTAACCAGATTGTGAGTGATGGATTTTTTTCAAAATTCCATTGTAGTAGGGGATTCAATCCTCAGTGAGCTGGGTGAATTTACTGAGCACCTTCTATGTTCCCAGAGCAGGAGTGGATGGGTTTGGAAATACTGACTTTAACTGATTCCTGGCTCCCCCTAACAATGTAATTTGGACTGAAACAGTCAAGAGAGAAGTTCATGACTGGGTTGAGGAGGGCAGAGGACAAGAGCAAGCACTGCATGTGGAAAGAGGCCAGGATCCCCTTTCATGAGCTGAGATGTCCTGTCGGACAGTTCCTGTGAGCTCTAGGAAGAGGAAAGGAACATAGGCCTCAAGCTCCAGCCCCATTTGAAGCCCTATATCTGGACTTGTGTTGTTTCTGGAACACCAAGCGTCTGCTTTTGGTAGATTTTAGATCTGGCATTGTTGTAATAACCCTGAAAACCCAGAAGGTCGTATTTATCTAACAGGTCATCTGAGCAGAGGTGTAGATGGAAGATAGGGAGGGTGGGTGGGGTTGGGGACGATCTCTAGAGACTTTTCCTAGCCAAATCCTATTTGAACCAAGATATGCAGACAATTGACCCTGGCAACTGAGAGCCCCAAAGATGGTTAGCTCCACCTTTCCAAATCAAACAGGGACCTCCCTCCACTAGCTATACAAGGGCCAAGGGGAATCACACACTCTGAAGATTCGCTGGGAAGCTTCAACCCCCATACCTTCCTCCCAGCACCTGATGGAACAACAAATTCCAGGGTGTCTCTTCGTACCCTGAGCCCAGGCTCATAGACAGATGGTTCCGTTTTTATCACAGCCAGCTGTCACTTTCTAGGGTAAGCCTGGGGAAAGGCAAATTTCAGTTTAACATCCATGGATAAGAAAGAAAATCAGCACTGAAAACCTGCCTGAACCTGTATTAAACTTTTCTATGCGAAACAGTTATGGGATAGTCCCCCAACAGCAGAGATAATGCAGTGTTAGCTGCTCAATTCAGGTAGATAAGAAAGAATACAATGCAGGCAGTCAGGGAATCTGAGCTCTCTGCCCACAGTTGGGGGCAAGTCTTTGAATTATCTTTGAAGCCAGAATTCCTTGATTAGAATCTCCAGCTCCACCATTTAACCTCTCTGGTCCTCAGTGTCCTGCTATGTGAAACTGGGATGATAATGATAGTACCTACTTTATGAGGTTGTTTGAGAAGTAAGAGGGTTAATATATGTTAAACACTTAGAACTGGATATACAATGGGTATTGTGTGTTAGTATCATCTCATCCCAGAGCGCCTTCTCCTGCAGTCTTGTGTCTTCCGGGCTTGGTTGATATTTCCAAATAACTTCATCACCAACTTGATGTTTGATTTTAAAAAAAAGTAGCAATAATCAGTCAAATGTTTTTGTTCCTTTCTATGGCATATGGCAAATCTAAGTGGTAAACCAAGGCTGAGTCGGGAAGGGGAGACCTGAGGAAAAGGGAAAGGCTTAACTGGGGAGAGTCTTTGTCCTCCTTAAGAAAAGAAGGAGCTAAAATGTGATGATCTTACATGAATGGGAGGACCATAGAGAGCACCAGGAAGACGGAACTAAAACTGGCTTTGTGTTCTAAAAAGTGGGTTGGGGATCATGGAGGAGGAGCCCAGTGAGCAAGGAAGAGTGAGGGTCAGGAAGAGGTAGAAGCTAACTTCTGCCCATGAAAAACCAGGGTCACTGTGCCCCCTTTGACTTAGGAATTAATTTAAACACGCCATCCAAAGCTGCTCTGGTAAATGAGATATGAAATCTCCACGTCTTAATACTTCAAACACATCCCAATAACATCACACAGGCTGAAAGTTTATGAGCAATTGCAACCAGCTGAACCAAGTGCCTGTTAGGTCCCTCCTTCCCACCCCCTCCCTCTTCCTCTTCTCCTGAGTGCAGAGGTCATCCTGGCTGGACAAATACTGGATTGTCTGCTGAGATTTATAACATGACCGTTTTACAAATGAATCTTTAGAGTGTGCAGGACTTTGCACGTGCCTGGATGAATATTTCTTTTTTCCTGGGTGCATGCCTATAGAGAAAACACTTTCTAAGGGAGAGACCACAAAGCAAATACGAGGGGGACAACATCAAAAGCAGGAGACACCAACGCAGGCTTCACACGATCTGCATGTGTACGTTTATGCCAACAGATCACGCAACACAAAAACAACATGTTTCTTTCCCCCATCTTTTATTTTGTCACCAGATACACACTGTTATATTCCCCAAAGAAAGGTTTCTTTCCTGTGCCATATTGTCTTGACATCATTAATGAACTGATATATTAAATTTTCCCTAATTCATCATGAAGGTTGAAAGTAATAAATGGATAAAGCTAATTTTTTTAAAAGGCAAAAAAATTCCAGTATACAGAAAACATGTCTGATTTCCTGAGCTACTATTACAAGAGCTTCTGTGTATAACTTTGCTTTTGGAAACATAAAATCCAAAATGATATTTCCCCTTCATTTATTCAAGAAATACTGGCACTTGCTGCATGTCAGGCACTATTATTCCAGACACTGGAGATATGTCAGTAGACCAAATAGATAAAAATTGTTACCTTCATGAAGCTTACATTCTAGTCAGGGAGATAGCAAATCAATGTGTGAATATATGTATGTGTATGTGTGTGTGTCAGATGATTTTTAAAAATCTATGCAAATTATAGCAGGTAAAGGAGATACTGGGGGTGGGCTAGCCATTTATTTTTATTATTTATTTTTAATTTTTTTGAGACAGAGTCTCACTCTGTTGCCCAGGCTGGAGTGCAGTGGTGCAATGTCGGCTCACTGCAACCTCTGCCTCCCAGGTTCAAGCAATTCAAGCAATTCTCCTGCCTCAACCTCCCAAGTAGCTGAGACTACAGGCACATGCCACCACACCCAGCTAATTTTTGTAGTTTTAGCAGAGATGGGGTTTCACTATATTGGCCAGGCTGGTCTGGAACTCCTGACCTCAGGTGATCCGCCCACCTCGGCTTCTCGAAGTGCTGGGATGACAAGCATCAGCCACCTCGCCCATCCTGGCAGTCATTTTAAACAGGATGTTCAAGGAAGAAGAGAGTGGCCACTAAGAAGGTGATGTCTGAGAGTCCTAAGGTTGCTGAGTGAGCCCTGTGGACATGTGGGAGGAGCGCATTCCAGGCAGAGGTAACAGCAAGTGCAAAGGCCCTGAAGCAGGAATAGAAATGCATAGCAGAGCAGCTAGAGGGAAAGTTCTGGGTCACAGAGGTAAGCAGGTGCAGGGGCGCAATGATAAAGGGCCTTTGGCCATTTGTAAGGACTTCTGCCAACTGTGATAAGAACTTTGGCTTTTACTTTGTATGAGCTGGGAGCCAACAGAGAATCCTGAATATAGCAAGGACAAGCTGTGACTTATGTTTTAAAAGGATCCCTCTGACTGCTGAGCTTTCAGGGAAGGGAGAGCCAAGAGTAACAGCAAAGAGACTATCAGGAAGTTGTCATAATCTAAGCATGGGTGATGAGAGGTAATCTGATTGTGTATTTTGAAGGTAGAGGATTTGAAGATACCAGGATTTCCTGATGGTTTATATGTGGAATGTGAGAAAGAAAATGATCAAAAATAATTCCAAGATTTGGGCCCTAAACAAGGTAGAAAACAGAAATGAGTATTGTCAGCCAGGTGCACTGGCTCACACACATAATCCCAGCACTTTGGGAGCCCAAAGCAAGAGGATCTCTTGAGCCCTGGAGTTTGTGACCAGCCTGGGAAACATAGCAAGACTTTGTCTCTACTAAAAATAAAATTTTTTTAAAAAGCCAGGTATGGTGGTGAGCACCTGTGGTCCCAACTACTCAGGAAGCTAAGGCAAGAGGATTGCTTAAGGAGGTCAAGGCTGCAGTGAGCCAAGACCGCACCACTACACTCCAGCCTCGGCAACAGAGCAAGACCCTGTCTCAAAAAAAAAAAAAAAATTGCTGTTGTAGGAAATGAAAGACAGTGTTACCCAAACATAGGCTCTGTCTTGGTTATACGTTAAAGTGGTACCTTAGGAAGCATCTTAGTAGTATGCTATGCTATGATGTGATATTATCATATCCCTAATATGATGACATCAGGCTCTTCAGTTACATGACATTCATTCGGTCGAAGTAATAGTCCATTCTGACACTGCTATAAAGACATACCTGAGACTGAGTAATCTATAAAGAAAAGAAGTTTAATCAGCTCATGATTATGTGGGCTGTACAGGCTTCTGCTTTTAGGGAGTCCTCAGGAAACTTACTATGATGGTGGAAGGCAAAGTGGAAGCAAGCACGTCTTACATAGCCGGCAGGAGGGAGAGAGAGAAGGGGGAGGTGCTACACAGTCAAAGACCAGATCTCGTGAGAACTCTAGCACAAGACAGCACTGCAGGATGGTGCAGAAACCACCCCCATGATCCAATCACCTCCCACCAGGCCCCACCTCCAACATTAGGATTTACAATTTGACATGAGATTTGAGTGGGGACCCAGAGCCAAACCACATCAGTCAACAATGTTTACTGAGTGCTACACGCTCTTCTAGGCGTCGGGAGAAAAGCAGTTTGAAAAAGGTCACTTCCTGATGGGGTTTACATTCAGCTGGGAGGGAGCTGACAAAAACTAAACAGTATACTAAATACATAGTAAATAAACAAATATATGGGTGTTGATACATATTAGGAAGAAAAACAAAGCAGAGAAAGGTGAAAGGGAAGGGTGGGGAAGGAGGTGGATTCAAATTTGCATGGGTAGCTCTTTACCTTGCTTTCCGAGATAGGATTTCATTTGGGCATCCTGACCAAAAAGAACTGAGTGAATATTTCTGAATCAGCTGCACTGCCTACTAAAGACTTCGTTTCCCCACTGATTCCTCTTGTAGGAGATTCTATCAGTTCCCCCTTGCTGCTGTAACAAATTACCAAAAATGTGGTGGCTTTAAATAACTGAAATTTATTCTCTTACAGTTCTAGAGCCAGAAGTCCAAAATCAATATCACTGGACCAAAGTCAGGGTGTCAACAGGTTGTCACTCCCTCCAGAAGCTCAAAATTTAGGAGAATCTTATCTTGATTCTTCCAGCCTCTATTGGCTGTCAGCAGTTCTTGGCTTGTAGCCACATCACTCCTATCTCTTTCTCTGTGGTCACATTGCCTTCCCTTCTGTGTCAAATCTCCTCTTCCTCCCTCTTATAAAGATATATGTGATTGTATTGACAGCCCACTGTGTTGCTTGGGATAATCTTCCTTAATCACATCTGCAAAGATCCTTTTTCCTTTTAATGTAATATTTACAGGATGAAGGGATTAGGACCTGATATCTTTGGGGGTCATTATTCAGCCTAATGCAGAGACTTTATCACAAACCCAGACATTCAAAGCCAGAAAAGAGAACTTAAGGTGATACTTTCTTTTGTACAAGCTTTTCCATTATAATTCATCATTATTTTCATAAAATAGGTTGTCTTGTCCAGGAAACATGAATGGTAACAAGAGAGACACTTGTTTCTTAATCGTTATAAAATCTACTTTCAGGAGCCACATTTTGGAGCAGCTTGAATCAATTAAGTCAATGAAAAACTTAAACATGTTGCTCATGTTTGTATCATGGAGACAAAACAATAGTTTGCCACTGTAGTTAGGGTTAACTATTCATCTAATCATTTGTTAATCTAGTAAATATTTACTGCTGCCGTATAGAGTTGTGGTTAAGAGCTCAGAGTAAGGAGTCATTCAAATCTGATTTCAAATCCCAACTCTACCACTTACTAGCTGTGAGATCTTTGGAAGGCAACTTAACCTCTCTGAATGTTTCCTTACCTAAAAATGGGTTGTCTGAAGATTAAATGAGATAGAAAATGCATAAAGCCCACTACTTGGTCCATAAGAAAATGCTCAATAAATGTTCGTAATTGGCATCCAGTGCAGGAAGATATCATGAGATAGCACAATGGGCCCCTTGTCTGCTGTCACTGACTGTCTTCCTCCCACCAGAATATAGGTTTTGTGAGAGCAGGAATGTGATGTTTTGTTCACTGGTTTCTCCCCAGCATCTGGTACCTGACACACATTGGCAGTTGGTAAATATTCTTTGAATGAATGAATGTGTATATGTGTATCATAAAGTCTACTAGTTTTATGTTTGGAAAATGACCTCGATACACACCTCGCACCATCACTATCACCATCACTCTCTGGGGCCTCCCAAGATTCAAAGGAAGGAACAAGTCATCAGTATTACTTCTATCACTGGGAACAAGGAGAAAGAAGAGATGAAAATGGCAGTCCTGGGTGGTGTCTTATGGCTAGTGTATTACTATGGATAGTTGGAAGTGTGGCTTAGTACTCAACTAAAAGTGAAAGTTAAAATGATTGAGAGAGCTAAGGTAACACAAGCCGCCTCTCAAACTCATTTCAGCTTCAAGCTGGCACTAAGAAGGGGGAAAACAAACCCAACACTTATGCCTACCCCTGGGTCTAATTTCTGTATACCATCTGCAAATACTCCTACTATTCACAGAAAGAAAATCAGATTGCAGGGCCAATCGTGGTGGCCACGTCTGTAATCCTAGCACTTTGGGAGGCCGAGGTGGGCAGATCACGAGGTCAAGAGATCAGGACCATCCTGACCAAAATGGTGAAATCCCGTCTCTACTAAATATACAAAAATTAGCTGGACATGGTGGCGTGTGCCTGTAGTCCCAGCTACTCGGGAGGCTGAGGGCAGGAAAATCACTTGAACCCAGGAGGCGGAGGTTGCAATGAGCCGAGATCGTGCCACTGCACTCCAGCCTAGTGACAGAGTGAGACTCCATCTCAAAAAAAAAAAAAAAAAGGAAGAAAATCAGATTGCAAAATTCTTAAGGACAAAGATCTTATGTTATGCCTACCAGCCTAACCCAAGTCTTCATTCCTTTGACTATATTATTTGTATATTTTCAATATGCAAAACATACAAGTGTGGTGGGGAGACACCGCACTCGAGTGTGAGTGCTCATTCATTGATCACACCTCTTTTGCACACTGACTTTGAGTCAGGCACTGTGGTGGGTGGTGGGGATTCTAAAATGTCCTGAAGGAGTTCCCAGCCTGGCTGGGGAGACAGACAACTTAGCAAGTGATTTCAGTTACAGGGTATAGGTGTTAGAAGCTGTCCTGATAAGACAATAGAATAAATTCTGCTTGGATAGCAATCAGTGAAGGTTCCTTGGTAGACACGTAAACTGTGTCATGAAGAATGAGTGACAGTTCACCAGGCAGATGGGGAGCAGGGGATAGTGGAGGAAACGTTCCAGGCTGAAGACCTATAATATAAAGCAAATGTCCAAATCAATGAGTTCATGGTGGTTTCAGTCCAAATCTTCTGTCTTCATTGATTCCCCCAATCCGGCTCTGCATGCCTGAGACCCCTGCCTGAACTTCTCTTGCCCTGGCTCTGTAAATCATGATCTGACAGAGTGAAATGTGCTCTCCAGGCTGCAGGGTGTCAGGTCAAGGTAATGGGTCACTGGTCAGCCAGTGCCCCAGCAGAGTGAACCAGGGCCTGAGAATCAAATATGTAGCCCCTACATCTCAGATGAGCAGAGGTAGGGCATGGGGTAAAGCATGTGATGTTTACGTTCAGAAACTGCAAAGCCACTAGCTTGCAAAGTGTCATTACGTCTGCAGGTGGAGGGTAATTTTCCTGTTACTCAAGGTCTCCTAATCGGGCTCTGATTGGTTTCTGGGGAATTGTTTTATGACCCAGAGCCGGGCAGCGATAGATAGGAGATGTGGTTTGGTGGGCAGCAGTTTACAAGGCAGGAAATTGCTTCACTGGGCACAACCATTCATAAGAAACACCTCTGGGAAAAAGAGACCCAGGCTCCTCACAGGTCTGCCCCTGCCGATCTGTTTACATCAGCAACAACCCACGTTCCTGGTTACACAATGTGGCAGCGTCATTTTGAGTGGGGGATCTTTGCCCCTTGGAAGAATAAACACATTCCTCACTCTCAATAGACTTAGTAGACCTCACAGACTTTTCAGTGACTCTCCTGGAGGCCTTAATGTCATAGGAAGGTGACTCTAAACATGATTAGCTGTACAACCTCACTTATTCCAAATTCAGTTGAATTTTCCTTTAAGGGCAGTAAAGGCTTAGATGAAGATACTCCAAAGGCAAAGGGTGGAAGTGACAATCCTCTGTCAGGATTGGCAGTTGCCAAAGCCATGTCAAGTTTCTTAGGAACAATCCATTCACTGGATTAGGGGTCATTGGGCAGGCTGGGGAGAAAGAGGCAGGGCTGTGGTTATTCAGATACATTGCCCACATTTCCATTGTTCCACCAGCTCTGGAATTCCTTAGCTGAGTTCTAGAGTCCAGAGCTTTTAGCACCTAGAGCCATCAAATCTGCATGCACCAGGGGGAGGAAAGGTAAGAGGCAGTGGCAGAGTCCCCAGAACCATAGGGGTCTGTCTGGAGAGTCACTACAGGCCTCTAGTCCAGCACTGTTCAGTAGAATCAAGAGACATCAGGCATGGTGGCTCAGGCCTGTTATCCTAGCACTTTGGGAAGCCGAGGCAGGTGGACTGCTTGAGCCCCGGAGTTTGAGACCAGCCAGGGCTACATGGTGAAACCCCACCTCTACAAAAAAATACAAAAATTAGCCTGGCATGGTGGCATGCGCCTGTAGTCGCAGCTACTTGGGAGGCAGAGGTGGAAGGATCGCTTGAGCCCAGGAGGCAGAGGTTGCAGTAAGCCAAGATCATGCCACTGCACTCCAGCCTAAGTGACAAAATGAGACCCTGTCTCAAGAGTCATGCCCCAAACACTCCTCCTCCCCACCCTGTTTGTAAACTCCATCTTACTCCCACCCTGGCCAGGTGAGCTTCTCCTCCCTAAGTTCTCAGGTTCTGTATCTTTGAAATGGAGAGAATCATGGCACTTAACTTCACACCTCTAAGGTGAGGACTAAATGAAATAATGAATTTCCTTACTCTTAAGTGGTTTGCACACTTAGGGTTTGGGGCATTTTCTCTGGGGCAGTCGAGCAGGTGGAGGGACTTGGAGGTGAATTTCATTTTATGTTTGTTTTTACTTTCCGTATGAGGAATCGTAGACAATCTGTTGTTATCCCTGACTTAGTCCAGGACCTACCAACTGTGTTCTCACGCTACTGAGCAGAACATCCAGGAGCGGTCAGCAGCAGAAAGCCTTGGGCTTGCCCCAGCTGAACTTGTTTTGTTTGCTTCCATGGACACATTTGTTTAATTTTGTCTCCCACTTGTAAATTCTAAGGGGGCCCAGACCATGCCATTCTTGCTTATCACTGTATCTCCAGGACTTCATACAGTGCCTGAAGCATAGTAGGTTCTGTAAAGACTTGTTAAATGAGTAAGAAAATGCATTAATGTGTGAGTGAAAAAATGAAGGCATCACACTTCTTTAAAAAATTGAAAAACACGGCTGGGCACGGTGGCTCACGCCTGTAATCCCAGCACTTTGGGAGTCCAAGGTGAATGGATCACCTAGGTCAGGAGTTTGAGACCAGTTTGGCCAACATGGTGAAAGCCCGTCTCTACTAAAAATACAAAAAATTAGCCGGGCGTGGTGTTCAGCGCCTGTAATCCCAGCTACTTGCGGGGCTGAGGCAGGAGAATCACTTCAACCTGGGAGGCAGAGGTTGCAGTGAGCCGAAATCACACCACTGCACTCCAGCCTAGGCAACCGAGGGAGACTCTGTCTCAAAAACAAAAAACAAACAAACAAAAAAACACTAACACAGTGAATCCATAACAAACTTATATGGACTGGGAATCATATAACTACTTTTACATCACCAGATAAAAGGTAGCCTTGACTCCTAGTTTCCTCATATGGATAAAGCAATTGTGTCAGGGAATACTAAGTGGGGTATTGCGCTAAAGCTACCAAAGCAGTTGCAAGAACAATCCCTAGACCAGGATCCTCTAGATAGATAATTAGTTCAAATATCTGCATTAGCTGTTTTTTTTTTTTTTCAGACAGATTCTCGCTCAATCGCCCAGGCTGGAATGCAGTGGTGCAACCTCGGCTCACTGCAACCTCTGCCTCCCCAGTTCAAGCGATTCTCATGCCTCAGCTTCCCCAGTAGCTGGGACTACAGGCATGCACCACCATGCCTAATTTTTGTATTTTTAGTAGAGACAACATTTTACCATGTTGGCTAGGCTGGTCTCAAACTCCCGACCTCAGGTGATCTGCCTGCCCTGGCCTCCCAAAGTGCTGGGATTACAAGCATGAGCCACCATGCCCGCCGAGTTAGTTGTTATGAACTCCCCTCAGGATCCCATGCTCACTGTTGCTTCTGCCTTACTCATTCTCTGTGAAGGAGACTACAAAAAGATTTATGACCACTGCCCCAGACATCTGGGGAATATGGTCACTGGCCACCTGATCACCAAACCCTGCTGTAGGGAGCAGGATAAGCCCAGAGGTAGAGGGATGGTCCTGTGGGGTCAGACTGAAGGAGTGTGTGCCCAGGGCAGCATAGGACAAATCCAGGAGAGTGCTTCCATATCAAGGGCATGCGCCATGCAAATGTGTTAGAAAGTCACTTTGGGGTGGTACCCTGAATGTGGTACATTTGGGCCTGATGTCCCAAAAGGCAAGCTTCTCAAACTGAGGTAACAGGGCACTGAGCCAGAGGTTGTGAGAAGTCATGGGAAAGATAGCTCATCTTCCTGGAGTGTCTGTTTTATTCAGAGCTAAGAAATTTTAGCTGCATTTTTCTGTAAAAGCAAAACTGATGAATTATGGTAGAAAATAGAAACTTTAAAGGTACTTTTAAGACAAAACATGGGGCTTTGAAGAAAGTTTCTGTTTGCAGTGATCTCAAACCCCATGCCCCTTGTGAAGTGTAAATTCATTCTCTGCCACTGATGGTACTTCACATGAAAAGCTTCAGAAGCGCTGACTGCAAAGAGCCACACAGAAAAGGCCACCCCTGGACACTGCACCACACTGCCCACACATACAGCTAGGCCCCCACTCCACACAGTAAAGGTCCCCTCCATGAGGCAATGGCATTGGGATGCAACAGTCTCTCACATCACATGGGCTGACTCTCGGTCCCCAACAGATCAACTGACTGTCCTTCTTGCAGGTTCTCAGAGAGATCAGTCCTATCTGAAAGGGGGAGGAGCTATACCCACGATGTTAATTTCTCTATTCCCACTGTCCAGCATGCTTGGCACAGACGAGGCATTCAGTAAATATGTGTTGAGATGAACTGAACTCCAGACAGATGTCTCCACCTCCTCTTTCTTCCTCCTGAGTGTGGAGGCAGCTCTGGCCTCAAATCCATGGGCAGCCCAAACCAAATAGCATGGGGCACAGCTAACAAGCACAGCTGCAGCCAGGGCCCAGTGGGGGCCAGTTTCACTTCTTTTATTCCCAGAGCTAAAGGGCTGAAAAATCCATTCCACGTGGAGATACTAGAAATTACTTTTATTCCTTTTTTTTTTTTTTTTGAGATGGAGTTTCCCCCTTGTTGCCCAAGCTAGAGTGCAATGGTGGGATCTCAGCTCACTGCAACCTGTGCCTCCTGGGTTCAAGTGATTCTCCTGCCTCAGCCTCCCAAGTAGTTGGGATTATAGGCATGTGCCACCACACCCAGCTAATTTTTTTGTATTTTTAGTAGAAACAAGGTTTTACCATGTTAGCCAGGCTGGTCTCAAACTCCTGACCTCAGGTGATCTGTCCGCCTCGGCCTCCCAAAGTGCTGGCATTACAGGCGTGAGCCACCACACCTGGCCTCATTCCCATTTTTGAGAGGAGGACACAAGTCATAAAGGAAAAATTGGCAAGTTACCAGCTCCACTCTGGAATATACCAAGAACAATGGTGAATAGGTATCTGAGTCTCTGGCATCTGCAGGAAGTTCACTCTGGGCAAACTTTCCCAAGACCCCAGGCCTCTGGTTATCAAAGCAGCTTCCTGGGGTCCCCAGATCCTGCTCCTCCTCTGACCTCCAGGGAAGTGAAGCTTCACTGGGTCTTCCCAACTGTAGCATATGCCCCTGAGAGTGGGAATGGTGTCCAATTAATCTTTGTATCCCTTCTGCTTAGCAGAGTTGCTGCACATAAGATGCTCTGAAGAAATATGTGCTGGTAATGATGACACCAATCACCTAGTCATTTAGCAAATGTTTATGTTCTGTGCAGTCTTATGGGCATAGGAATTCAATGATGAATCAGAAACAGTCTCTTCCCTTAAGGGGGCGCATCGCTTAGTAGGGAAGGCTAACAACTGCCAACTGCAAGATGGTGTAAATACCACAACCGAGGCCTGTACAGAATAAAGAGGCCGCACCAGGGCCCTCTAGACAGTGCAGGCGCTGCCTGCTGTCTAGTTGGTGGACTCAGTAGCTTAAAGTGGGGACTTCTAAAGCCATTGAGGTGGGCTTAGTCTCCTGTAGCTGAAGTCATATGGGGGTAGGGGAGGGGGGTCATGTTCGAAGGTGGGCTTTCACAATCACAGGAATGCCCAGCGTGGGTGGGCCAGAGAGTGACCTTCTCATCACCCTGTAGGAAAGTGAGGCCCAGCTAACACCTGTTGGAACAGGTAACTCCCATTTGCCCATTGTCCTGTGTTTGCAGAGGAGGAGCAGGGGACTCCAGGCAGTAAGAGGGAATGGGTCACAACCAGGTGAGCATCTTTCCGGCACCACAAGCATTAGCAGAGATAGGGCAGCCGCCCTGGACAGGATTTATAACTCCAGATTTCAAGGTCTTATCATAAACAAGCTCTTTCTGAATTGCTCCATGTCAGGGGTAGGGGGAGCAGGCAGACAGAGACAGGCTAGAGAGGGGTGTTGGGGGTGGGGCGTTAGAGTGTGGCTGATAGGGAAGCTGTGGGGGAGAGGTGGAGCTATTCATGGCTAATATTGTATGGGACATGGAACTGGTTAATAAGAATGCTTTACTTCTTATCCCATTCCCATGGCCCAACCCTGAAAGGTAATAAACATGATTTGGAACATAGTGAAATCCTGGGGAAAGGCAAGCCCAGAGAGGCAAGCATTGTTTTACCCAGGCTCCTGCTCTCTAGAACTTTCTTCCCCACTCCATGGATTCTTCATCAGTGCATTTCATTGAATGTGAGTAGGGGGTGGGTGAGCAATGCCTCTGGTCATTACCTAAGGCTTCTGAGCTGTCTGTCGCTGGGAAATGGCAAATTGCCCACTCATGCTGCTTTGGTGGAGAGGAGGGTGGAGCACAGGGCAGGAGTCAGAGGGGCACCTAGCGGAGGTGTGATTGGGGACCTCGGGGCAAAGTGGAGAGACCTGCTGTGGCCCCTCAAGGTACCAGTGTTGCCTGTGGATGCCTCTTTCTCTCTTCAAGTCTTCCCTTGACTTTCATTCTCACCGGATGCCACCTAAAGAAAGACAGTGCCCAAGGGAAACAGCTCACTCTCCAATTTGCCCTGGGCCATACTCCTGCAAACCACTTTGAAGGGAGGGAACTAGGTGTCCCCTTTGTTGCAGGCCTGTCACTGGCCCTTCTGGACGTGGGGCTGGTCTTCCTTCTGTTCAGACCAGGTGGGACGGCAGACTCAGCAGGGGTTGAAAGATGTCCCTTGGAGGACCCCCAGCACTTGCCTCCCACCTCCTGCTTCTCCCGAGACATCAAACACACCAGGCCTGGGCAGGCAGGTGGAGTTCACAAACACAGCTAGGCTTGGGGGAGGCTTGCAGACCTCTCCTTCAGACTCCCAACTCCAGCCTGAGCAAATCCCCCCTGCGACTTCAAAGCCAGCAACTTGTTTGCCTGGCCACAGGGCAGCAACAATGCTTTCCCTTTTGACCTAAGAAAGCATCCTTGGGGCTGGGTGCAGTGACTCACGCCTGTAATCCCAGAACTTTAGGAGGCAGAGGCAGGCAGATCACCTGAGGTCAGGAGTTTGAGACCAGCCTGACCAACATGGAGAAACCCCATCTTTACTAAATATACAACATTAGCTGGGCGTGGTGGTGCATGCTTGTAATCCCAGCTACTCAGGAGGCTGAGGCAGGAGAACCATTTGAACCTGGGAGGTGAAGGTTGAGGTGAGCCAAAATGGCACCATTGCACTCCAGCTTGGGCAACAAGAGCGAAACTCTATCTCAAAGAAAAAAAAAAAATGAAGACATCTATTTTAGGACAAGAGGCTTACCCTTCAGCTAACTTCTGCCAAGTTGATGATGAAACACTCATACTTTCAGGGACCCTCACTTTGAAGTTTAAAAACCCACATTATAGCTTCTAGCACCCAGTAGATCGTCCACAAGATGTTTCCGTAATGATTATCGTGATATTTTCCCTGAAGAAGGGCCCCCATGTGTTCTCTATCCCATGCAAGAGAAGGAATGGAGAGTGTCTAAGCTTTTTCTGAAGATTTGGCCCCACCATAGAGACAGTGTAGGTTAAGTAGAGGTGTTTGGACACTAAAGTCACCCTGAGCTGGGTTCACATCTTATTTCTGTCACTTACTCCCTATGTGACCCTGGCTACACTAACACTCTGAGCCTACATTTCCTCATCTGGAAAGGGGCTAAAACCTACTAGAAGTTTCTGTCCTAAGAAAGTAAGTAATGATGTTCAGCCAGGCACGGTGGCTCATGCCTGTAAACCTAGCACTGTGGGAGGCCGAGGTGCGCGGATCACAAGGTCAGGAGTTCGAGACCAGCCTGGCCAATATGGTGAAACCCCATCTCTACTAAAAATACAAAAAAAATTAGCCAGGCATGGTGGCGCATGCCTATAGTCCCAGCTATTCGGGAGGCTAGAATCACTTGAACCTGGAAGGCAGAGGGTGTAGTGAGCCGAGATCAGCCATTGCACTCCAGCCTGGGCGACAGCAAGACTCCATCTCAAAAAAAAAAAAAAAAAAAAAAAAGAAAGTAATGATGTTCTTGGTGATTATAAGAAATCATTTGGCAAAGAACAGCTCACGGACAGAAACCCAGGACGGGGGCTGTACACCCCAATCAGATATTCATTGCAGCTCCCTCCACAGTTTAGTGAGACAGCATAAGACAGTGGTTAGGGGCACTGGAGCTGGACTGCATGAGCTCCAATCCCACTCTGCCACTTTTAGCTTTGTGACCTTGGACAAATACTTAATCTCTGTGCCTCAGTTTCCTCATCTGTAAAACAAAGATAATAATAGTGTGTACCACACAGGACTTGTCCTTTGGATGAAATGAGGTAACATCATGAAATGAGTTCACATCTGTAAAGTGCTTAGAACAATGGGTGGCACATCACAAGTGCCACATGTTTGCAGTTTTTACTATCGCATTGTCAATGCTAGATACATATAGCACTGTCCTTGTGAATACTGCACAGGTGAAGTTACAAGTATTTAGTGAAGATGAGGAGCACGTGTTGGGGTGGAGAATGTTTACTGATTTGTAAGTATGAGTTTTTGAGCAGGATAGGTGGAAGGGAATTTGGGTAGCTAGAATTTCGGTCTCAAAAACATACCTCAAAGTTGATTTGTGCTAATCAGATGGAAGGGTTGATGCCAACCCCGCTAAACCCAGGAGGTGTGAGACTGAACTGAGGAGATCACTCCTACTGCCCCCTCCCTTTAAAACTTCAAGTAAGGTTTTAAAAAATTCATTAAATGGTTTCGTGTAAGAAATTGAGGCCAAGCACTGTGACTCACACCTGTAATCCCAGCACTTTGGGAGGCCGGGGCAGGCGGATCACTTGAGGGCAGGAGTTCGAGACTAGCTTGGCCAATATGGCAAAACCCCATCTCTACTAAAAATACCAAAATTAGCTGGGTATGGTGGTACATGTCTGTAATCCCAACTACTCGGGAGGCTGAGGCATGAGAATCGCTTGAACCTGGAAGGTGGAGGTGCAGTGGACCGAGATTGCACCATTACACTCCAGCCTGGGTGACAGAGCAAAGTTCCATCTCCAAAAAAAGAAAAAATATATATATAATTTTAACTCTGTTGTAAAAATCCCAGTGTACCAGTGGTGTTCTGAAATTTGAGGACAGAGTTTTATCCGGTCCTGGGACAGCAGTCTTAATGACTTTCCCTACCCCCACCCAAGCAGGTGTTTCCTGGTAACCTGTTGGCAGCCTCCAAGCCACAGGTGCTGCCCCATTTGTCTCCAAAACAGAGTAGATTTCTGTCCTGGTTCCTTCCCCACAGACTTTGCCCTGACTTGGAGAGCTCCAAAGTGCTGCAGGAAAGGTATAGGAGATGAAAGATTAAAAACAAACAAATATACCTCCATAGCTTCTGGCCTGAATGATTAGGCAATGCAAGACAATCTGTCCTTGCATTCTGCAAGTCCAGGCCTCACTCTATACAGAAGGCATGCTTTGTCACATTTATAGATAGCTAATTACGAAGCAACAACACAAATTATTAAACTTTAGTGAGGATATATAAATTCCTGTCTTCAGAAGCTTTTTCCTTCTCTTTTTTAACATACAAATAGTATATTTTCCAAAATGCAGTTCAAGGAAAAAATATATGGAGGGCTTAATTAACCTTAAACTCACCACAAATCAGCAGTGTGTCATAGCTACCAAAGACACAAATCTAGACAGCATCAATAGAAGTAACTGTGTCCAGATGATATGAGTCACACTTTGCATTCAGACTATATCTTAAAAGTCAAGGCATCATTTTCCTTATTTCTTCTCTTTTTTTTTCTTGAGACAGAGACTCGCTCTGTCACCCAGGCTGGAGGCAGCAGTGTGATCTCAGCTCACTGCAACCTTCCCCTCCCCTGCTCAAGCAATCCTCCCACCTCAGCCTCCCAAGTAGCTGGAACTACAGGTGCATGCCTCCACACCCAGCTGATTTTTGTATTTTTTATAGAGATGAAGTTTTACCATGTTGCCCAGGCTGATCTCGAACTCCTGGCCTCAGGCAATCCTCCCACCTTGGCATCCCAAAGTTCTGAGATTACAGGCATGAGCCACCAAACCCGACCCCATCTAATTTTTGTATTTTTTGTAAGAGACAGGTTTTTGCCATGTTGCCCAGGCTGGTCTTGAACTCCTGAGCTCAAGGGATCCACCTCTCCCAGCCTCCCAAAGTGCTGGGATTATAGGCATGAGCCACTGCACCCGGCCTAGACAACATTTTCAAGAGGGATATTGACCAACAAGAAAGCATTGAGAGGAGAATGACCAGGATAGTGAGAAGTCTGAAAACTATCTCATTCAGATAATAGCTAGACATCCTAGAGACAGGTAGTCTGAGAAGCTAAAAAATATGTGAAGATCTGTCATATAGAGGAGAAAACAATTCTCTAGATCAGTAGGCAGATTGTGGATTCACATGAGAATTATCCAACAGCTTGCTGGTGAGGTGAACCCATCCCTGGCAGTTGGTAAATGCTGCAGGATGATCTGTCAGGGATGCAATACAAGGATAACTACATTACATAGTGGGTTGGATAAGACAAGAAGCCATTCAACTCTAAGAGGCAATGAATCTGTTTTTAAAAAATTATAAATAGGAGGCCGGGCATGGTGGCTCACGCCTGTAATCCAAGCACTTTGGAGGCCAAGGCGGGCAGATCACCTGAGGTCGGGAGTTCAAGACCAGCCTGACCAATATAGTGAGACTCCATCTTTAAAAAATAATAATAATAAAAATAAAAAAATAAAAAAAATAAAAAATTATAAATAGGCAGAGTCTTCTCTTTAGGCAAAATAGGATACTTGCCTAAAACTTCCATTGTTAAGTCATTTAAATGGGTAAAAGCATTGTTTGTTCTGAAGTATCTCTTTTAAAATGCACTCTATGGCCAGTCGGGGTAGCTCCTACCTATAATCCCAACACTTCAGGAGGCTATGGTGGGAGGATCACTTGAGGCCAGGAGTTCACAGCTGCAGTGACCCACAATCTGCACTCCAGCCTGGCCAACAGAGCAAGACCCTGCCTCAAAAAAATAAGTAAGTAAATAAATAATAAGATAAAATGCAATATGTTATCTGGGATGGACAACATATTAGCACAGATTTATCAGGTAACTAACTGGAAGGAAGTGTGGAATCATGGAAATGTCATTCAACTGGGAATCGAAAGATCTAAGTGTGAATCTCCCACTTATTAACTGTGTGGTCTTAAGCAAATTACTTACCTCTTTGAGTTTCTTTTCTTTTTTAAATTTTTTGTAGAGACGAGGTCTCATTATGTTGCCCAGGCTGGTCTCAAACTCCTGGCCTCAAACAACCCCTTCTGCCTCAGCCTCCCAAAGTGCTGGGTTTATAGGCATGAGCTATCATAACTGGCTACCTCTTTGAGTTTCTGTTTCTTTATCTATTAAATGAGAGTAGAAATACCTATTCTCAAACACCAAAAGTGTACACATTTTGAACACCAAAGATATATACATTTTGCTAGTACAGGTCTAGCAGGCACAGCATATCTCTAAAGCCAATCGTTCTGGTGATATACCCCTGTTAAGGTGGCATGTCCCTTTAACTGACAGCTATCTGCTTTCATCACCTTTATTCATTTCATTGCATTTTACTGGCTATCCCAGTCGATGCCATAAGGCAAGGAAATAAATAGGCATAAGGATTGGAAAGGAAAAAATAAAATTGTTGCTATTTGTTGACAATATGATTGGGGTTTTTTGTTTGTTTGTTTGCTTGCTTTTGAGACGGAATTTCGCTCTTGTCGTCCAGGCTGGAGTGCAGTGGAGTGATCTCAGCTCACTGTAACCTCCGCCTCCCGGGTTCAAGTGATTCTCCTGCCTCAGCCTCCTGAGTAGCTGGGATTACAGGCCGCCTGCCACCACACCCAGCTAATTTTTGTATTTTTGGTAGAGATGGGGTTTCACCATGTTGGCCAGGCTGGTCTCCAACTCCTAACCTCAGGTGATCTGCCCACCTCGGCCTCCCAAAGTGCTGGGATTACAGGTGTGAGTCACCACTCCTGGCCAACAATATGATTGTTTACGTAGAGAATCCAAGATAATGTATAGACAAGCTATCAGAACTATTGAAAGGATTGCGAAAGGTTGCTAAATTCAGAATCAACATACAAAAAGTCAGAAGCATTCCTATACACCTGCAAATCTAATTAGAAAATGTAATTTTTAAAGGTCCTTGTTACACATCTGCAAAAACTAAAAGGTATTAGCAATAGGTCTAATAAAAGAAGTGTTAACCCAAATGAAGAAAATTATAAAACTTTATTGAAGGACATAAAAGAAACCCTAAATAAAGAGAACAATATACCATGTTTGTGAACAGAAATACCCAATATTATAAAAACAGTCAATACTCCCCCAAATTTATCTATAAATTCAATGCAATACCAAAAAAAACCCCAACTTGGCTATATTTATATTTATATACAGTATATAGAAAACTTAAAAACTAATCTTAAAATATGAACTAGAAAAGAGCGAAGAATGGCTAAGACACTTGGGGGTGGGTTGTTTGTTTTCATTTTAAAACAGGGTCTTACTCTGTCACCCAGGCTGGAGTGCAGTGGTATGATTCTTGGTTTGCAGACAACTGCCTTTTTGCTGTGTCCTCACATGGCCTTTCCTTGCTCATGGAGAGAGAATTCTCTCTCTTCCTCTTCTTAGAAGGACACTAATCCCACCAAGAGAATCCTACCCTCATGACTTAATCTAAACCTAATTACTCATTACTTTCCAAAGGCCTCACCTTCAAATACCATCACACTGGGGACTAGGGATTCAACATACTAATTTGGGGGAAACGCAAACATTCCCTCCACAACAGTCTACCAGTTACCTCAGA
The DNA here is from genome assembly GCA_963573385.1 of Cacajao melanocephalus. Lineage (NCBI taxonomy): Eukaryota > Metazoa > Chordata > Mammalia > Primates > Pitheciidae > Cacajao > Cacajao melanocephalus. Next base: position 134,455 of record CAUYLG010006386.1, on the reverse strand, counting down.
CAATAAGGATGAAGGTGGAGTGAAAAATATAAAGACTAATGGAAATATATATACTTTTTTGAGACAGTCTCACTCTGTCGCCCAGGCTGAGGGGCAGTGGTGCGATCTCAGCTCACTGCAACCTCAGCCTCTCAGGTTCAAGTGATCCTCCCACCTCGGCCTCCTGAGTAGCTGGGATTGCAGGCATGTGCCATCACACCTGGCTAATTTTTGTATTTTTAGTAGAGACGGGGTTTTGCCATGTTGCTCAGCTGGTCTTGAACTCCTAGCCTCAAGTGATCTGCCTACTTGGACCTCCCAAAGTGCTGGGATTACAGCTGTGAGCCACCATGCCTGTCCTGATGGAAATCTTTTAATAACATTTAGGTTCCCAGATTCCTTTCCTAGCTTCATGCAGCCAGACCTTTGAAGAGGGTAAAACAAAGAGTCTCTGGAAAGCAAAATAACAGACAAAACTGAGCCCAGGTTACTCTGTCCAATGCATGAATCTCCCTTAAACATTCCTGACAAAGGGTAAGCCAGTCTTATGCTTGAACCGTGCAGTGACAAAGAACTCCCTCCTTCCCAGTAATAATGACAACAACTAACCCTTACTGAATACGCACTATGTGCCTGGGCCTGGTTTAAGCCCTTCGCATATACTGACTCTTTGAAAGTTGGCTCATTCCAAATGTGGACAGCTCTGTCTGTAAACGGTTCAGAGAGGCCTCTAAAGTTTCCCGCCTATCTTCATGGGTCTCTTAACTGAGGAGGAAGGAGAATTTTCATCTTGGGATGGCAGGCCCAGAGAGATTATATGGGAAGAGAAGTGTTCATTGTGTTACATGTTTATCATCAAAAGCGTAGTCTGTACTGGGTTCTAAAGTAATGGCAATAGTCATAGTCATTGTAAAGCATGTACTCATTTTACATGCATTTACTGTACTTATTCACATAACAATCCTAGTTTTCTACAAACTGATTCTTTGAAAGATTAAGTAACTGTTTTAAGGTTACAGAGCTAGCAGCCAGCATTCCAGCCCAGTCTGTCTGACCCAGAGGCTGAGCTGTTAATCACACAGGTCAGCACAAGTTTTCATTTACTGTGTTTCTGAGAAGCATGTACTAGAAAAATCTCTGAACTTGGAGTGAGAAGACTTGAGCTCTGCTTCCTCCTCTGCTACTTTCCTGTGAGCTTGAGCAAACTGTTTTTGTCTCTTCCTTAAGTATAAAACAAAAGAGCTGAACTAGATGATCTCAAAAGCCCAAATTTAACTCTAATCATCTGTATTCCAAGTTAAAGGTGTCTATAATCCTTCCCCATCTGGTAACATTTCTTGGAGCATCCAATTAACATGTGGAGATGATGATGATGATGATGATGAATGAATGAAATGTATGAATGAATGAAGTGAAATCTTTAACATTTTCTTTTGCAAAAGCCTGCCCCTGGTCAGATGTTCCTAGAGGAGGAAAGAGAGTTCTTGTCTCCCTTTTCAGTTTCTGTTGCTTTTCACCAGTTGGCCTCAAATCTACAAAGCCAGCTTCACCCCCAGGCCTTTTTCTCAAGGCCCAGCTGTAAGCTAGAAGCAGAAAGTGAATATGCAGAGTGGCCAATTAGTTCACTGTGTGCCCTCATGACCTCTGACCCCTGCTGGGCCACCCCATCCATTAGCTGTCCTCTTCCCTCTCCACCCTCTTCTCTCAGTTTGAGTCACTGTCCTGCCATTCTCTTTCAGCAAAGAAACATGCTCAGGCATTCGGCCAGCAGCCTCCACTTTGTGCTCTTTTGTCTCCTCCCTCTGTTGCCCTTGTTGCTAACCTGGTCACCACTCCTTGACCCTACTGCTCTCGCCCCTCCTGGGGCTGGGGAGGGGTAGTATTCCAAGACAGGGTTTGCAGGGAGGAAGAAGGCAAGCCCTTGCTTTTCCTTTTCACTTAGGTTGTATTCCACAAACGAATTTTGATACTGCTCCTTATTGCAAGAAATTCCCTGTAATGCTTCCTCTGGGATGATCATTTCTTTCAAAAGTAAGTGTTTTGAAAAGTCCACGTGGGTGAAGGCAGCAGTATGTTCCTTTGAGATGTTGGCTATTCCTTTATGAGGTTGGAAAATATATATATACAGTATATATATATATATATATATACTGTATATATATATATATACACACACACACAGTGTGTATATATATATATACACACACACAGTATATATATATATATATATATATATATATATATATAATTATACATATTCTATTGATTGAGGAGGGAAAAGCTGTTCCAAGATTATGGGTATGTGAGTATATATTTGTGAAATATAAAGCAATCGTCAAAAGAGAAAATCAACAAATTCATTTTATTACCCTTGAAAAAAAGATTTTCAAAGTGTTGATAGCATCTGCTAACTCTTCAGAGTCTCAGCTCAGACAGAAATGGAGCTGGTGGTGAGTTTATCAGAAAAAGGCAAGTGCTTGAGAGTCAAACCCACTAGATTTAAATCCAAGTCCTGCCAGTTGGCCACTAGGTGACTTCTGGTAACAATAGTAGTCTGACTGCATGTTATATGCCAAGCACTTTATAATATCATCTCATTTTATCCTCATAATAAGTAGTGAGTGAGAGATGATCAGTCATCATCCTTATTTTGCAAATAAAGAAATGAAAGCCAAGAGTAATTAAATTATTGGTTCAGGGCTATATAAATAATAAAAGACAGAAAAGGAAGGTGAACAAGGTAAACATGGCTCCTGAGTTCTTAAATCCAATGTTACACTTCCTCCAAATTACAAAGTACAGTACTTAAGTTATTTAACCTTTATGAGCTTTGGTTTCCTTGACAAGATGATCATCTATAAAACACCTAATAGCAATGATTAACAACCGAATGCTTATTATATTCCAGGCATTTTTCTAAATGCTGATATTCCTTACTTCATTTAATACTTATGAAGTCCCCCAAAATAGGAACTATTATCCCCATGTCACAGAGGAGGAAACCGGGGCTTACAGAGGTTAAAAAACTAACCCAGATCGGAGGAAGTCATTATATGAAAAAGATACTTCCACATGCATGTTTATAGCAGCACAATTTGCAACTGCAAAAATGTGGAACCAACCCAAACGCCTATTAATCAATAAGTGGGTAAAGAAACTGTGAGATATATATATATATGATGAAATACTACTCAGCCATAAAAAGGAATGAATTAATGGCATTAGCAGCAACCCAGATAGGATTGGAGACTGTAAGTCTAAGTAAAGTAACTCAGGAATGGAAAACCAGACATCGTATGTTCTCACTTATAAGTGGGAGCTAAACTATGAGGATGCAAAGGCATAAGAATGACTTTGGGGACTCAGGGGGAAGGTGTGGGAAGGGGATGAGGGATAAAAGACTACAAATCGGGTTTAGTGTATACTGCTTTGGGGATGGGGGCACCAACATCTCACAAATCACCACTAAAGAACTTACTCGTGTAACCAAGCACCACATTCCCCAAAAACCTATGGAAATAAAAAAGTCAAAATTGAAAAAAAAAAAAAACTAACCCAGATCACACACAACTACTAAGCGGTAGAGCTGGAGTTCTAATTTGACCCTGTGTGGTTGCAGAGCCCATGCTCTTTCCACTTTCTGCTCCATGACAATTGCCTCAAACAGGCCTACTGAGGAAGATGGAGTATATACACAAAGAAGGCTACAGGAACACAAGGATGGAGAAAAATTAATTCCAACTGAGGGTCACAGGGATAGATTTATGAAGAATGTAAAGATTCACTTGCTAGACATTCATTTTAATGCCAGAAAGTTTCAGAAATACATCTGTTTCATAAAGTTAGACATACCCTAATTGTGTACTAACGTTAACGTTAAAGGAGCTGGGTCCTTGCTTAATAAAGGCCAGGCACGGTGGCTCACACCTATAATCCCAGCACTTTGGGAGGCCGAGGCGGGTGGATCACGAGGTCAGGTGTTCCAGACCAGTCTGGCCAACATAGTGAAACCCCATCTCTACTAAAAATACAAAAAATTAGCCGAGTGTGGTGGTGTGCACCTGTAATCTCAGCTACTTGGGAGGCTGAGGCAAGAGAATCACATGAACCCAGGAGGCGGAGGTTGCAGTGAGCCAAGATCACACCATTGCACTCCAGCCTGGGCAACAGTGCAAGACTCCATCTCAAGAAAACAAAACAAAACAAAACAAAACAAAAATGCCTAATCAACAGTAAAGCAGAGACTGTATCCTACTCATCTTACTGCTACTACCCCACTCCCTTACACTTTCCCAGTCTAATGGCAACTAGAATAGTGCCTTGCACGTAGTAGGCACTTGACAGATATTTCCAAAATGAGTAAGTGAATGATACTTCAGGAAAGACTTGGTTTAGGGTCTTGCTAACTTGGGGGATGCTGTAGCCCGCAAGCTGGAAGGCCCTTTTCCCTCTCATCTTTCTCCCTGCAGTTCCTCTGACAAGCCCATAGGCTGAGTGATAGGGGATCCGCTGTACCGGAGATGATTTATGGTTCTTTGTTACACAAATCCTTTCACATTCCTCCTCATCCTCTTTTCACAGCCAATTCATCATGATATTTAAATGAAACTTTGGTTAGTGAACTATATATAGCGCATCGCCCTAAAGACAATTATTCAAGATGCCATCTCTAAAAAAGTTTTTAAAAAGACCTTCACCCCATCAGGATTGTCTTAGATTTCCTTGCTTTTCCCAAGGACCCAGGGAAATGCCTTTGCTTTTTTTTTTTTTTTCTCTTCTTCCTTCACTGGGGAGCCTTTGCTTTTACCTTAGAGAATCCCAGGTACTCAGCTGGAGCCGTGAAAAGAAAGAGGGCGATATGGAGCTAAATGGCATGGAAGACAATGCTCTGTAATTGCTCCATAATTAAAATACTGGACATCCCAAGGAAGATATAACCATAGTATTTCAGCCTAGGCTACAGAATAACTTTGCAAAGATGCCTCAGAGATATTTTTCTCAGTGCTCTGGGAACCCCAGCTTTATTGAGTCAATCTGCTATCAAAATATGATGGCAAAGTAAAGTGAAACTTTCTGATTCTTCATGCCATTAATACAAGCTGGTGTTACCCTAATCAAACTAGACCCCTTATCGGGACTATAGGAGTGAAACAAAAGCAAGCATTTCCTCTCTCTGTCATTAAGCTTATTTGAATCACACCACTCATGGGATACGATATATGCTGTCGTTATCTTGACTGTCAGTACAATCAGTAGAACTCAGACAAATTCTTGGGCAAAAAAAATCACATATGTTAACTCTACTACAAGATCACATAGAAATGGGTACTTTTATTTATTGATTTTATCTAGCATCACTTTATTGTGAAAATAATGGCTGTTAGATACTAATTACATGATATTTTATAATAAAGATGAGTAGCTGGTACCTTTTAATTTCCTACTATGTGATGCTAAATAAACTCACTGCTTTTATCTGTGCCTCATATTCCCTTTATATACATTTAGAAGAATGTTTTGCTTGTTATACTCCTAAAAGACAGAAAACTCAAAATGCAACAGAACACAGTGAGGTATTTTATAAAATAATGTGTATTTTTAAAAGTTGGGCAGCTGGTCATGGTGGCACAGACCTATAATCCCAGCTACTAGGGAGGTTGAGGCAGGAGGATTACTTGAGCCCAGGAGTTTCAGTCCAGCCTGGGAAACATAGCAAAACTGTGGATCTAAAAAATAAATAAAATCTATTTTTTTTTAAGTTGGGCATATATCTCAATTTCAGTAATTTTTTGAAAGTAGGGAACACATCTCAATTTCAGTGAACCACATCATACTTTAAATGTATCAAAGCAGCTAGGCACTGTGGCTCATGCCTGTAATTTCAGCACTGCGGAAGGCTGAGGCAGGAGGATTACTTGAGCACGAGAGTTTGAGATCAGCCTGGACAACATAGTGAGACCCCATCTCTATTTTAAGATAAAAAAAAATTTTTTTTAAATATCAAAGAATCTCACATAACATTCTTTTGTAAAAATAATCAAGCCCCTTGTATACTAGTTTAGAACATTCACAATTTCAAGTAATAAATTTGCTTAAAAGAGAGGTTCTATTTTTTCAAATGGCTACTAAGCTGTAAAATCACAAATATATGTTAAGAAGATATTTGGGCTTAACTTAACAAATGGAATTATTAGGTATTTCTTTGAGCCCGAATTGTGAAAAAATTACTGAGAGTCTAAGAGCACAGTTATCAAGAAAGTTTGTGAACCCTGGTTTTTTCAAGTATAAAATGAGTCTAATAATAGTATTTACAACATAGCGCTGCAGTGAGAGTAAATGAGTTAATTTACAAAAAGTATTCAGAATAATACTAGGCACCTTATAGTATTACCACCTCATTACCTAGGACAGTTTTCTTCAGTGATCTTTCACTCATTTCTATGTGATGGATAAAAGCATTTTGGAGTACATTTGTATCAGAAACATTAAAACTTTATAACTGCCATCATAATCAGAAGTTTTTACTTAAATTTGCTCTCTGGAGAGAGAACAGAAATTGCTCTATTTCATTATTTTTTAATTTCTTAAATTTTTAGGTCTTCTGGGATTTAAATTTTCATCTTATTTTATTTTTAAAACTAGAAACCCAGAATTTCTGTTACATTACAGAGTTTTAAAAAATACCTTCACAATTCTTTTGTAACAGGTTGATATTTTTTTTTTTTTTGAGACAGAGTCTCGCTCTGTTGCCAGGCGCCAGGCTGGAGTACAGTGGCGCGATCTTGGCTAACTGTAACCTCCGCCTCCCAGGTTCAAGCAATTCTCCTACCTCAGCCTCCCGAGTAGCGGAGACTACAGGCGCATGCCACCACGCCCAGCTAATTTTTGCATTTTTACTAGAGACGGGGTTTCACCATGTTGGCCAGGATGGTCTCGATCTCTTGACCTCGTGATCTGCCAGCCTCGGCCTCCCAAAGTGCTGGGATTACAGGCGTGAGCCACCATGCCTGGCCACAGGTTCATATCTTTTAAAAACAATTTTTTAAAATAGTGTTCATGCTAAGTGTGGTGGCTCACACTTGTAATCCCAGCACTTTGGGAGGTCGAGGTGGGAAGACTGCTTGAGGTCCGGAGTTCAAGACCAGCCTGGACAACATAGTGAGACATCATCTCTACACAATAAAAATAATTAGCCAGGTGTAGTGGTGGGTGATGACAGTCCAGGCTACTTGGTAGGCTGAGGTAGCAGGATTGCTTGGGCCCAATAGGTTGAGGCTGCAGTGAGCTATGATTATAACACCGTACTCCAGCCTGGACAACAGAGCAAGACCCTGTCTGGAAAAATAAAATAAAAATTGTGTTCAAAGAAGCATCTAATAAGGTATTTGCCCTCTTCTCATGCCCCACACCCTAAGTAAGACCTTCGGTGAGCTGTTCTGCTAGGAAGGTGAGCAGAGTTTACTTGCAGCACATTCATTACAGCCTTTGTCTTGCTGTAGCTTAGCAATCCTTGAAAGTGTTTTACTTTCAACTTTTTATTTCTCTCTTTCTAGCTTTTTATTTCTTAATTTCAGATTTACAGAAAAGGTATAGAAATTGTACAAAAATTCCTGTATACTCCTCACCCAATTTCCTAAATATTGATATTTTACCACATTTGCTTTATCGTTTTGGTCATCTTGCTAACATAGTATCTGACATATTTCTCCACTCTAAATTCATAATTTTTCTCTTTATAATTAATAAACATCTTGTGGGGACATACTTTGTAACTATGTAAATATCCCATTTCTCAACCAAACTTTACCTGCTAGTTTTCCTATCTATCGATGATTTGATTATTACCATGACGATTGCCAAATAGTGACTTTCTAATTCCATTATTCCTCCTACATTTATTAGTTGATAGTCTACAATAAGGACTCACTTTTCCTTCTCCCACATTTATTTACTCTTGTTTATTTATATGCCCACATATGTTATTCAATGAGTTATAATACATTCCTATCATTATTTATTTTTATGCTTAATTGTTCCAGATTTGCCTAGCAGGAATCCCTTCAGGAAAACTCTTGGACATTTTGACATGTCTGATCCTATATTTTAAAGCACTCTCTAACTTACTAGCTTAATAAGATGTGCAAGGCTCATCTTGTACTTCCCCAGCCCTAGCCTCCCTGGAATTGGCCAATTCCCCAAGGAGCTCTGGTTCCTTTTAATAGTGAACAAAATCTAGAAATCAAGATCTAAGTGACAGGTGTGCTCATTGCTCTTGGGGTATCATTGTTTCTGGGCTTTCTCAGTGAATAGAGTCAGGGATTATATACATGCATATATATATATATATATATATATATATATATATGTATTATATGTACACAATAAAAACATACTCATACCTTTTTTTATTTTTGAGACAGAGTCTCACTCTGTTGTCAGGCTGGAGTGCAGTGGCATGATCTCGGCTCACTGCAACCTCCACCTCCCAGGTTCAAACAATTCTCCTGCCTCAGCCTCCTGAGTAGCTGGGACTACAGGCACACGCCACCATGCTCAACTAATTTTTTGTGTTTTTAGTAGAGACAGGGTTTCACCATGTTGGCCAGGTTGGTCCTGATCTCTTGACCTCGTGATCCACCCACCTCGGCCTCTCAAGTGCTGGGATTACAAGTGTAAGCCACTGCGTCCAGCCCCTCATTCTTTTTTAAAGATGTATAGTACTCTCCTATGTGTTTGTACTGTAGTTTATTCAACCACTCTTCTCCATAGGAGACATTTTTTTTTTCCTGAGCCTGCTTGCTAGAGAACCATATGGGAATTTAGATTGTTTCAATTATTTCCCAAATACAAACAATGCTGCAATACATAAACTTGTGCATATGTATTTTTATATTGCCGTAGGTATATATTCAGGGTAAATACTTAGAATGATTACCGGGCCAAAAGTAAACACATTTGAAGTTTTTTGGATACCTATAATGTATAGAGACTTAAAGTATGAAATATAGAGACTTAAAGTCGTTTTTCAATATTATTATTTGTCTATATAGGTGTTTTGTTTTAGATTTCGAGTCAACAGACTTTGTCTTTTACACAGCACAATTATACCTTAACAAATATGTGCTGGTCATTATAAGCAATTGAATAATAAAATTATTCCTAAGTAGTATTAGATTTTGTATTTATTTATTATTTTTTATTTTTGAGACAGAATGTTGTTCTGTCACCCAGGCCAGAGTGCACTGATGCAATCTCAACTCACTGCAACCTCCATCTCCTGGGGTCAAGTGATTCTCCTGCCTCAGCCTCCCGAGTAGCTAGGATTACAGGTATGCATCACCACACCTGGCTAATTTTTGTATTTTTAAAGCTCATTATCACTGGTCATTAGAGAAATGCAAATCAAAACCACAATGAGATACCATCTCACTCCAGTTAGAATGGCGATCATTAAAAAGTCAGGAAACAACAGATGCTGGAGAGAATGTGGAGAAATAGGAATGCTTTTACACTGTTGGTGGGAGTGTAAATTAGTTCAACCATTGTGGAAGACACTGTGGTGACTCCTCAAGGATCTAGAGCTAGAAATGCCATTTGACCCAGCAATCCCATTACTAGGTATATACCCAGAGGATTATAAATCATTCTACTATAAAGACACATGCACATGTATGTTTATTGTGGCACTGTCCACAATAGCAAAGACTTGGAACCAACCCAAATGCCCATCAATGATACACCATATAAAGAAAATGTGGCACATGTACACCATGGAATACTATGCAGCCATAAAAAAGGATGAGTTCATGTCCTTTGCAGGGACAAAGCTGGAAATCATCATTCTCAGCAAACTAACACAAGTACAGAAAACCAAACACCACATGTTCTCACTCATAAGTAGGAGTTGAACAATGAGAACACATGGTCACAGGAAGGGGAACATCACACACTAGGACCTGTCAGGGGGTGGGGGGCTAGGGGAGGGATAGCATTAGGAGAAATACCTAATGTAGATGATGGGTTGATGAATGCAGCAAACCACCATGGCACATGTATACCTACCTATGTACCACACCTGCACTTTCTACACATGTACCCCAGAACTTAAAGTATTTTTTAAAAGTAGTATTTTTAGTAGAGACAGGGTTTTGCCATGTTGCCCAGCTGGTCTCAAACTCCTAAGTTCAAAGTGATCCACCTGCCTCAACCTCTCAAAGGGCTCTTGGTAGCTGTGAGCTACCATGCCTGGCCTTGTATTTATTTAATTAGTTTAGTTCCGAGAGTAATGCTGTACAAAAATAATGGGAGGAAAGATCCCTTAGATATGAGAAACAATAAATACATAAGGAGGATCACATTCTGCCTGTGGGAATGATTGGGGATATATTTTTACTTCTCTAAGAAGGACATATTTCCTCCCAGCAGAGTTGATGATCTGAAGTTGCTGGAAACATGATGAATAGTGAAGGGAGCAGGTCTGCTGGTGCTACAGGGCCTGGTTAATTACACTGTAAATCATGCAAATACTGACATGTTGAACAAAAAGCTTCTGCAGACATCTTCTCCTTCTCACCAAAAGACAGTTCTTTAAAAAATAGGCAGATTGCTAATTATCTCAAGCTGAGAATATACAAAATGCTGATATTAATCCCTAGAGATGCAGAGAAGCTTTAGGACTTTGAAGTCTGTAAGGCACTTTTAAAATGCTTTACAAATATGATTTATAAATCATATACTCTTGATTAAGCATTTTATAAGTAGGACAACCAACTCCCACTCCCCTTAGTCTACGATCAGTACTATAACATTATTCTAGAATTTTATTATTTGTGTCTTTCTTTTGGGAGACTTTCCTCGTATAGAGTCTAGGATTCACAAATAATTCTCTACCCCTTAGAAAGGTAAATGTTTCATTTGGAAATCTTTGTGAGATCTGGGCTTTCACAGATAGAGATCAAAGATAGGAATTCATCCTCTACTCCACTCCTGACCAATAATGTCAGCAAATCCTCCCTTGTCCCTTTGTCTCTTCCAAAATAAAAGCAAAAGAATGTCATCATGGTGCACATACTAATATTTTACCACTTTCGTGTTACCGTTTATACTGTGACTATTTGATTCACATGGCATCTTTCAGGTTGCTACATTGTAAATTTTCTATTTTTCTCTTTGTAATTAATAAATACCTTGTGGGACATACTTGGTGATTATGTAAATATTCTATTTCTCAAACGTGGCAAAGAGTTTCATGAAGAGGCCACAAATTCACAATAGGGGTGCTTATTAGATTTTCTTAAATATGATATTATTTAAACCACCTCATGCCAAATAGCCTATATCTGAAGAAAACCAAATTTCATTAATTGCTGCTTGTATCTTGGCATCAATAATATGAGGCAATGCCGCCTTCTTTAAAGAGCTCAAGCTTAGAAATCACACAGATTGGGTTCAAAACCCAGTAGGGCCACTTACTACCTATATGATGTGAGAGGCAAGCTACTTAATGTCTCTGAGCCCTAGTTTCTTCCTCAGAAAAATAAGAACACTGTAATATCAACCTCATAGAGCTATTGTGAATTCAACGAGCTCATATAATCTGAAAAGTATCCTGAACCCAATGTGGCACACGGCAGTTACTCAATAAATGGTAGCTATTAATAAACAATAATGGTGATATTATTTTGGTTAGTTTTGAACCCTGATGAAATTTTTTATGGATAGAGACATTCTGCCATACTATACACTTATTCTATTGATCCAGCCTTAGGCCAGGGCTGATTTTAAAACAGAAAAGCAAATTCCTTGATAAATTCTCTTTAGGAAATTAAACGGTGGGGTCTATGGACCCAGAGTTCATGCCAACTCTTCACTTCAATGTGGACTGTCCATTTGGAGGTTAATAAGATGATTCCAGAGAGCCCTTTATTCCAAGACTGGAGTGCCACCGTGAGGTCAGCATTGGTCCTGGCAATATTTACTTCAATTCTGTCCTGATTAAAAGCATATTTGAGTAGTTACACCTACATTGCATTGTAGCCTAAAGAGTACCCTCTGTTGAATATTAGTGGCAAAAAAGTACAAAAAGTGTAAGAATTTGGATTTCTTGAGTACATGACTTGGATTTCTAAAGTACTAGACTATTGGTAAATCTTGAGAATTTGAAATTGAAAACTCAGCCCCAGAGAAAGCAAGGTTTATGTCTCACTGTGGGAACGGCTTTTGGGTTTGTTATCCATACCCAATCACCCTCTCCTCAACTCACTTTTTTTTTTTACGTATAATTTCCATTTTATTTTTCTCCAGAGAATAGTCCATCTTCAGTCTTTAAGGACTCAGCTCCTTATATAGGTTTTGGTGGGGGTTGTTGGGCAGCACCTGCAGGTCTAAATCCGGGTGGGGGTGTTTGGTCCTTGAGGGCTTCACGAGACCAATTCCTGCCTACTTTGCTGTGAATTGCACAACTCATACAGTAATGTAGCTTCACATACAGCGTGGGAAGCACATAGGCATCGAAGACGCTCACTTCGGAAATATCCCTGACTGCTGTGGCCTCCACTATGTTTTGAATGATGAATTTCTTAATGGCCTTGTCCTTGGGCATGCATCGGCACAGTTCATGCAGCAAATAGGCCGCACATGGCCACAGCCCTTTGTGGCACGACCGTTGTTCCTTCTTTCCTTTGTCGTCCTGGAGGCATGGACTGGAGAGAGGACAACTCACTTCTAAATTAAGATCCTGAAGTTACAGTTCAGAAGTTCCTAGCTCCCTTTGCAAAGAAACAATAATTCCTACTTCCAAATAACCATTAGGGGCTGCATTCAGGTATCCCATAAAAATCTCAAATTCAATGTATTCAGAATTAAACTTACTATTAATATATAGTCCTCACACAAACCTCTTCCCTGTTTCCGTGAAAAGGCTCACCCCCTACTCAGTCACCTAAGTTTGAGGCCTGGGAATTATTTTAGGTTTCTCCCTCTCCTGCTGTCCTCCCACATCCAATCACTTTACCTCCTTAATATCCTTTAGATTTGCTCCTTTCTCCTTTCTCATAGTCACTGCCTTCTTCCCTCACTAGACTGCTATTTCAGCATTGTCCTGCTTGATATACACATACTCCAGGCTGGCCTCTCTTCCATATTGCTACTAAAGTGATGTTTTAAAATTAAAACTGCCAGGCATAGTGGCTCATGCCTGTCATCCCAGCCCTTTGGGAGGCCAAGGCAGGAGGATTGATTGAGCCCAGGAGTTCAAGACCAGCCTAGGCAACATGGCAAAACCTCTACAAAAATATAAAAATTAGCTGGGCATGGTGGCACACACCTGTAGCCCCAGCTACTAGGGAGGCTGAGGTAGGAGGGTCACCTGAGCCTGGGGAGGGCAAGGCTGCAGTGAGCTATGATTGTACCACTGCGTTCTAGCCTGGATGACATGGTGAGACCCTGTCTCTAAATAAATAAATAAATATTAAATTAAAAACTGTTTATATAAAAAACTATTTATATCACTGGCTTAACATCCTTTAATGGCTCTCAGTGCCTACAAGATCAAGTTCAAAGTCCTCAGTGTATAGAAAAGGCCCTTCGCAAGCTAGTCCCTACCTACCTGTCCAGCTCCATTTCTTGCTGCAGCAGCCACTTCCAGCTTTGTTGAGCCACTAGTAGTTCCCCAAACGCAACAGGCTGTTTCATGCCTCCTTACATTTGCTGCTGCTCTTCTCTCTACTTAAATATCTTTACCTGTCTTGTCTAATTGGTCAACACTTTGTGAAGGCTATGCCAGCTTTATCTTCTCTACAAAGTCTTTTCTAACTTTCCACAAAGCCCACTCCACCCTGCCACCCTAGAGCAACTTACTCCCTCACTTCCTATAACTTATACTGCAGTGCCTAGAGAATTTCCTAGCTCTGTTGGAAAACAGTTCTCTGTCCCTAGCAAACTCGAAGCTACTTGAGACCAAGGACTGTGTCTAGTTCATTTTTGGATCCCTAAGCCTCAGTCCATGCCAGAAACACTGTAAAAACAACCACCACCAAGTTTATTGAATGCTAAGCAAGGAGTGGAGGAGAAAAAGTTTTCAAAAACATACTCTTAGGGCATAGAGTGATCACTCCGTTCACAACAAGTTATCCCAGCTAGTTCCCACCGCAGTGTTATACAGACTTTGTGTTCTCACTCGCTGCAGCTGAGAAACCATGTGTGTCTACCAGTCAGACCATACCGGTTTTTAGAGAAATTCCAGTTATACAAAACCATGATTCAGTTTCCTCACCACTTATGTTGACAATGCTTCTAAATGGTTTTGTTTTGTTTTTTTCCCCAGGAGGAAATGGTCCTTTAATGAGTCAGCTGGACATTGTGAGGGTATGAAATGGTCTAAGTATGACTGTTCCTCTGTCTTCTTTCATCCATTCAGCTAAAATTTATCACAAAGCACCAAACAAAAGACATAAGGTCCATTCCAAAATTCATTAAGGTTGGCAGTTTCAGGGATCTTTGTCTTTTTCATTTCACTTCATTAATTGTACTAGACTTACTGACTGCTTACTATGAAACAGACTCCATGGAAACCAAAAATCATGAAGATAAATGAGCTGCAGGAACAGCCCTCAAAAATCTCAAACTCTGTGGACGTACATGGAAACATTATACCAATGCAATGGGAAAAGAGTTAAAATAGAGGTACTTACAAAGTGGCATAAGAACTCAAAGAAAGATGGACTATGTCAAGGAGGGGACATTCAGGGTAAGTTTCACACAGGAGAGGACATGTCAACTGAGTTTTGAAGAATGTAAGGAGTTCTTCAGAACTCCTTATGGAAGAGAGAATATTCCAAGAAGAAAGAAAAATAAGTACAAAGGTTTTGAGTTGGAAGCAAAGCTGAAATGAGATGAGAAAACTAAAGCTTAGAGAGGATAAGTAACCTACCCAAGGCCACACAGCTGGTTAAGTGATAGGACGGAGTTGAACACAAGCTGAAGCTGTTTATGGGAGGGAGTCATATTTCCTGAGAATGCTGAAGCAGGATAAAACATTGAGAACCACTGCTTAGGGCCTGACATACAAATTACAGTCCAGACTACATTCGGTAGACAATGGGGAATCATGAGAGGTTTTTTTTTGTTTGTTTGGGTTTTTTTTGAGATGGAGTCTCACTCTGTAGCCCAGGCTGGAGTGCAGTGGTGCAATCTGGGTTCACTGCAACCTCCGCCTCCCGGGTCCCAGTTCAAGCATTTCTCCTACCTCAGCCTCCCAAGTGGCTGGGATTACGGGCACGAGCCACTGTGCCCAGCTAATTTTTGTATTTTTTAGTAGAGCCGGGATTTCACCATGTTGGCCAGTCTGGTCTTGAACTCCTGACCTCATGATCTGCCCACCTCAGCCTCCCAAAGTGCTGGGATTACAGGTGTGATCCCACTGTGCCCGGCATCATGAGAGGTTTTTAAGCAGAGAAGCAACATGGTCACATTTGGGCTTCAGAAATATAATTCCAGCAGGTGGATTCTTAACATTGACTATAATTAGAATCACTTGAGAAGCTTTCAAAAATTACAGGCTAGGCCAGGTGTATTTGGGAGGCTGGGGCAGGCGGATCCCAAGGTCAGGAGATGGAGACCATCCTAGCTAACACGGTGAAACCCCGTCTCTACTAAAAATACAAAAATTAGCTGGTTGTGGTGGCATGCGCCTGTAGTCCCAGCTACTCAGGAGGCTGAGGCAGGAGAATCGCTTGAACCTGGGAGGCGGAGGTTGCGGTGAGCAGAGATCGTGCCACTGCACTCCAGCCTGGGCAACACAGCGAGACTCCATCTCAAAAAAAATACAGGCTAGGGAACCAGTATAGAACAATTAAAACACAATTTCTGGGAGTGGGACTCAGTTTTCTTTTGTTATTTGTTTTGAGGCAAGGTCTTGCTCTATTGCACAGGCTGGAGTGTAGTGGCGTGATAATGGCTCACTGCAGCCTCGACCTCTCAGGCTAAGTGATCCTTCCAGCTCTGCCTCCCTACTAGCTGGGACTACAGGTGCACCACCACAGTTGGCTAGTTTTTAAAAAATATTTTGTAGAGATGGTGTCTCC
This sequence comes from Cacajao melanocephalus, assembly GCA_963573385.1. Taxonomy (NCBI): domain Eukaryota; kingdom Metazoa; phylum Chordata; class Mammalia; order Primates; family Pitheciidae; genus Cacajao; species Cacajao melanocephalus. Next base: position 118,394 of record CAUYLG010006386.1, on the reverse strand, counting down.
CTCTGTTGCCCAGGCTAGTCTTAAATTCCTGGCCTGATGTGATCCTCCTGCCTCAGCCTCCCAAAATGCTAGGATTATAGGTGTAAGCCACTGCACTTGGTCTCTTGTTTTTTAAGTTCTTCAGAAGATTCTAATGTATGGTGAGGGTCAAGAAGTATTTCTCTAGGAGGAAGAACTGAAAGATGGAAGAAAACTAATATTAAGAACCTACTATGTCTGAGATTTTGTTCCAAACACCTTATACAATAACTACAGTATCTGTATACATATTAGGATTTTATACATATCTAGTATCCTGACCCATCTCAACCATTTTGAGCCCTGTGTGATGAAAAATTATGCTACTCCTAACCTCAAGGTAGATATTATAATCCTATAATCCCTAAAATTTGTTGTAATTTTACCAATAAGGAAACTGAGGCACGGACCAGTGAAATAACTCATTCAAGATTATCAAATTACTAAATGACACAATTGGACTCAAACATAAGCCTTTCTGATGCCCCAAACCCACACTCCTTCCACTATACACCACTGCCTATGAGCCTAACTTAACTTCAGAACATTCCAAAGTAGCTATCATGATCCTCATTTTACAAATAAAGAAATTAGTCCCAGAAAGATTAATGTGAGCAAATCACAAATCACAGCTAATAGGTGGAAGGGCTGGGAGAATTTAAACTCAGACCTATTTATCTCCAAATCCATGCTCATGAAGGTAAAGAATATAGTACATATTCAACATTCAATATAATTCCTCTTTCCTCTGAAAGGAAGGCAGCAAGTTGGGTTGTTAGTGTAACATAGAGTATTATTCCTAGTGGCTTCCTCTTCCTTCTTGAGTTCTAGGTGGCTAAACTTCTATTGAACAATCAATCCCAGTCACTTTTTTTTTGTTGGAGTGGGGAGGGCAGAACTCTGTCATAACCTTCCATGATACCAACCTGGGAAAACTCTAACGCTGGCCAAATCCAGCACTACACCCTTCACACCCTTATTTAAGTGGCTGAATCATGCTAATTTGTCTCCTTTTAAATTAATTGCCTTGAATCTCAAATGGGCATTCATTGCCCAGAATTATTATTGCTTTTCTTCAGTAAGTTCATTTTCCCACTGTTAGAGAGTATTATTTCTTATCACTTCTCTCCTCAGCCCTCCAACACACCCTGATAAAATTACATCTCACCCCCATTCCATAATCTCCCTTCTCTGTTGCATCAACAATTTATACCTTTCCACTGGGTCATCCCATATAATTTACAAACATCTCCTAGGACCCGTATTTAAAAACATCAAAAACCAAAAGCAAAACCCTCCTTTGAATCCACATCTGGCTATAGCTACCACTCAACTTCTTTGCTACCCTGCTCAGCTAAATCTTTGGAAGAGTTGGTTTCATCCATCTCCATTTCACCACCTTCACCAAACATCTCTGTTCACCAATATCCCTGAAATTGACATTATCAGGGGCCCTAGGGACCTCCACGTTGCCAAATGCAGTGATCTTTTCTGTCTTCAGCCTCTCAACAGCCTTTGAAATAGCTGATCACTACCTTCTTCTTGAAACTTCCTTCTGGCTTTGGTGACACCACATTCCTGGTCTTTCTACCTCACTGGTTGCTTGCTACTTCACTTGCTTCTACTCAGACTCTTGTTTTACAGGTGTCTCCTCCTCTACCTGATCTCCAAGAATTAGAGTACCACAGGGTCAGTCCTGGGACCCCTTCTCTTCTCTATTCACACATTTTTTCTAAGTGATCACATTCATGCTCATGCTTTTGGAGATGGGTTTGTTACCACTTACAAAGGGATTTGGTTCTACATCAGATCATAAAGAAAAAAAAATCTCATAAAGTTGAATTTTTTTTAAATTCCCTAAGTCATCCATAAAGCATGGTAGTTGTCATTTTATACATGTTAATTTTATAGATGGCTGTGGCCATATTTATATGCCAAACTGAAGAACAACACACTAATAAGCCCCGACAATTAAGATTTTCCTCGTATGTTGAGATAGATTAATTTTATTTATTTATTTATTTATTTATTTATTTATTTTTGAGACAGGGTCTCACTCTGTCACCCAGGCAGGAGTGCAGTGGCACCATTACAAGTCACTGCAGCCTCAACCTCCCAAGCTCAAGTCTTCCTTCCTAAGCCTCCCAAGTGGCTGGGACTACAAGGCATGCGCCACAATGCCTGGCTAATGTTTTAATTTTTGGTAGAGATAGAGCTCAGCCATGTTGCCCAGGCTGGCTTCAAACTTCTGAGCTGAAGTATTCTGTCCATCTTGGCCTCCCAAAGTGCTGGGATTACAGGTATGAGCCACTGCATCCGGCTGATGATAAATTATTTTTATTGAGCAACAGATTAAGTACTTGGGGAATTCCTATTTTTAAAGAGTAGACACATTTGGGACAGCAGGGCCACCACCCTCGACTATAGTAGGGAGTAAGGGACTGAATCCATCTGAGAAACAGCAGATTCACATCCCCCATCTCATGCTCACCTCACACTTGCTTTCCTTGATTGTAAAGAACTCACCCATACAATTTCAAGTTTTTCTCATTCTCTTTGGTCGAATACATACTGAATTTTTACAGTTAAATGCTTACATGGTGTGACTGCTTTTACCATTAATATGTTGATGACTTCCAAATTAATTTCTCTAGCCCTAATTTTTGTTCCTGAGCTTCAGATTCAGAACCAACTACCTATTTGGATGTCTCCAATTAAAGTCAACTAGATATCTTAACCTGTCTAAAACATAACAATTGATTCCACTCTCCATGACTCACTTGTGCCAAAAGCCCTTCTTTCTTAGACTTTCTTAGCTCAGTAAATAGCATGCCATCTACCCAGCCAAAAAACTAGAAGTGATCTTTGATTCCTCTCTTTCTCTCATCTCTGCGTAAAATCCGTGAGGAACATTTATTTAGCTCTACCTCCAAAATACATCCCAGAGCTATCCATTTATCTCTGTCAGCACGGATGCCAACCTAGACAAGCCATGCTCATCATTCTACTTTGACTAATCTGTTTCCACTCTTAGCTTTTCTATGGTCCATTCTCCAAATAGCCAGTGTAATCCTTTATGAAACATCCACTCATTCATTCACCAAACATTTATTGAAAGTGAACAGGAACTGGGGATATAACAGCAAAGCAAAGTATATCCCTGTGCTCAGCGACTTACATTCCAGGAGAGGGAGAAGCAGTAAATAATTTTGTACAAATGCAATAAATATAAAAAATTAATTGTGATAAACTAAATCATGTTCCTCTCTCCATAAAAATTTTCAAATAGTTTCCCAAGGTGGAAGTCCAAATTCCTTACCATGACCTTGTTACAAGATTCTGTGAGATCTGGCTTGTTTGTCCTTCCAACCTTATCTGTACTACTCTATCACACTGCAACTTGGCTCCAGTCACATTGGCATTCTTTCTATTCTCTCAAGTTCCAAATGTTTTCCCTTCTTCAGTCACGTTTCCCCTATCTGGAATGCTGTTTCCAGATCTTGGAAAGGTTGCTTCCTCTTAGCTCAAGTTATCACTTCAACAGAGTGAATTTCGTTAATTCAGCTCCCCCATCATTTTCTCTATCAATTACACCTTTTTGTTTCATAGCACTTATTACTTTACAGAAATTGTGCTTATTCGTTAACAATATCTGTCGTCCCTATTAAAATGTAAGCTTCGTGAGAAGAGGAATCTTAGGATGTTGTTTACTCGTGTCCCTCAAAGTCTAGAACAGTGCCCAACATAAGAGGATACTGATAAATATTTTTTCAAAGAATTTACACACTCCTATGGTCCCAGCAGTTTGGGAGACCGAAGTGGGAGGATCACTTGAGCCCGGGAGTTCGAGGCTGCGATTGCGCCACTGCGCTCCGGCCTGGGCGACAGAGCGGGACCTTGTTTCAAAAAAAAAAAAATAGATATATAATTACGGAGTACACGATAATTAAATTGCCAAGTCTCTCATCCAGCCAGGCCCCACCTCCAGGAGGCACATAAGATCACGCCCTCTTCCGATGCTGCCCGGGGCACAGGAAGTAGTCTGCGCAGGCGCCGTAGAACCGCGGAGCTTTCTGGGTAAAGATGGATGTCCACGATCTCTTTCGCCGGCTCGGCGCGGGGGCCAAATTCGACGTGAGACGCTTCTCGGCAGACGCAGCTCGATTCCAGGTACTGTACCCAAGGGACCGAGGCCCGCGAAGGAGCAGGAATCCGGGAACTAACCCGTTGCTGGGGGAGGCTGGCGCACATGGACACCTGTGGCCTGGCTCTCACCATCCTTGGGGTATTTTCCTTCCTTTTGTGTTGAGCTTATCTGCACACCTAGTCCGTTCAAGCCTTCTGAATAAACTCTTTATTCTATTATAGACTTAGTTGGGCCTGGCACGGAAACGCTCTTTCCTCCCTCTTATTCAAAGCAAAGTTGGAATCCTCCTTTCAAAAGGAACTTTTTCTCTGAACCTGGAGGAAAGGAATTTCGAAAATAGAAACAACCGAAGATGGAAAAAACAGATTCTCTCACTGTAGTCTCCCCAAGTTTGGTTTGGCTGCGTGTAGTTGTACTGGGCATGGTTCTTTTTATTGCTTTAGCCCTACGGCTTAAGTAACGAATGAGAAGAGCGATTTAGAAATGGAGGATCTTACCTAGAGAAGTAGTGAGTGATGAATCAGGGGAAGTCAATTGGGGCCCAGTTGGGGAAAATCTTGAATGTCCACTTTGCTGTTGGGGCTAGGGACTTAAGTATGTGTGTGTGACATGTGTTTCTTCTTTCTCTAACTGGTGAGTATGTACTCTGGAGCCAAATTATGTGGGTCTAAATGCTAAGTCTACCGGTTACTAATTTTAAGAACTTCCTCAAGTTACTTAATTTCTGAATGCCGTGGTTTTCTCATCCGTAATACTGCTGTTTACCTTATAGAGTTGTAAATATGAAGCAATTTAATATGTATAAACATGCTTAGAAATCTGCTTGACATTTAGTAAGCATGTATGTGTTCACTGCTAATGTTAATTTGTTACTATTATGAGGTCAGAGAAGGTCTCTTCAGGTTCCATTTGCCCAGACAAATACTTGGTGAAAGGGTAGAAAAGATGGGGAGTCACTGGACTCAGGACTTTAGTGCCAGTCTTGCTTGAATGAAGGCAATGATATTCTGTCAGTAGGTTTCATTTTAAATTTTTTTGGTTTTAGATAGGAAAAAGGAAATATGACTTCGACTCTTCGGAGGTGCTGCAGGGACTGGACTTTTTTGGAAACAAGAAGTCTGTCCCCGGTGTTTGTGGAGCATCACAAGCACATCAGAAGCCCCAAAATGAAGAGGTAAAAAAAGAAAGCCTAACTGAAAGGAAGAGGGAGCAAAGCAAGAAAAAAAGGAAGACTATGACTTCTGGTTAGTGTTTGATTTGTTACTTTTTTCTCTTTAATTGTTTTCAATTATAAAAATAATACAGGCTTATGGTTACAAGTTAGATAATAAGGTCATTTGTCAGTTAATGGCACTCAGGTTGTTTCCCGGTATTTGCCATTAGAAATATTGTTATAGTAAAAATAATTGTAAGTAAAGATATTTATACATAAATCCTTCTGTACAGGTACTGTTATTTCTGCAGAATAGCATCGCAAAAGTAGCATCATATGGTGAAAGGGTGTGTACCCTTTCTTTGAAAAATACTACAAAATGACTTCCTATGTCCTTGTCAGTGTTGGTGTTAATTTTTTTGCCAAGGTAATGAATGAAACTATTTTGTATTTATATTTTCTTGATAACTGGTGAGGTCAAGCATATTTTTGTATGTTTTACTGGACATTAACATTTTACCTTTTGTGAATTGTTTGTTCTTACTCTTTGTCCATTTTCCACGGAGGGGTGTGTGTGTGTGTGTGTGTGTGTTTGTCTTGTACTTTACTTTAGGGTTATTTGTTTTTTAAAAAAATATATATATAATATTAACTTTCCTAGCCATTTCCTTTTTTTTTGGTAACCACTTGGGTTTTACAATAATGAAAAGTAAATTTCGTTCCTACTGTTTATGTCCAGTCCCCTGTTTTCTCCGGAGGCAACCACTGCTAGTTTATTTTGTATTTTTCTGGGGATACTCTATTCCCATGTATTTATGATTCATTGAAAAAAAAAGTACTCTATATAGTATTTTATAAGGATTACTGTATATACACTCTGTTGGGAACCTCTCCTACTACCTTCTCCTTTTTTAAAAACAATGTATCTTGGAAGTTGTTTGAAATCAGTAGGAAGTACATTGCCTTGTTCATTTTAACACATGTATCCCTTTGTGTATTGCAAAATTGATTGAGCAACTTTCTTTGCAATGGATATTTATAGTTTGTTTTCACACTTTTGTTGTAGTTTTTCAGCGTAGTTCTACTTACCTTTGCATGTATACCTGTCCCGTAAATTCTTAGAAGTGGAATTGCAGAGTTAACCAATAGATTATCCACCAGAAACATTGCATCTATAGAAAGTACTTTGCCTTGTTCATTGTAACACAGCGTAGTAGCCCGTCATGCCTTGTAGGGATGGTCCATGATTGATTTGACACGTTTCTGTGTGATGGATTTAGTGCGTTGTATGTATGCTTTTGCTGTTAACAATGCTGCAGTAAAAGTCATTCTCCTTCCCTGGCTGCAAAGAAGTTTGATAAAACCTTTTACCAAGATTAATTAAAAAAACATGCCACAAACTTAGGAAAAAGATTCAAATGTTGGGCCACCAGAAATATACATCTGTGTACTTTAACCATTGTGGCAACGAATGTATGTAGGCCATAGATCTATGATAAATGTGTAGTCATGTATCTATTTTTAACTAGAAAATTGAAGAGCTTGTGAATTCGTAATGATTTGGGTCTATTAGTATCAATTGTCTCATGAAGGGAACAATTTTTTAAAAAAAGTTATTCTACTTTGTGATGCTTTCCAGCAAGGTATGAGAAATTTCTCTTTTTGTAAATTTGTCTCTTCATGTACATTGTACCCTTATTGTACTACACTGTTCTGTTTCTTCTTAATTTATTAAACCCCATATATTGAGGAAATTAGCTCCATGTCTAGCATATTATGTTTACAAATATGTTTCCAGATTGTCATATGTCATTATTTATTTATTTACTTTTTGGCTTTCTGTGCATTACATTTGTTTTTTAAAAATTACAGGCTAGGTGCATTGGCTCAAGTCTATAATCCCAACACTTGGGGAGGCCGAGGTGAGCAGATCACCTGAGGTCAGGAGTGTGAAACCAGCCTGGCCAACATGGTGAAACCCCGTCTCTACTAAAGTAAACTATCTGGACATGGTGGCAGCCGCCTGTGATCTCAGCTACTTGGAAGCCTGAGGCAGGAGAATCACTTGAAGGGGCGCGGGGGGCGCGGAGGTTGCAGTGAGCCGAGATCATGCCATTGCACTGCAGCCTGGGCAACAAGAGCAAAACTCCATCTCAAAAAAAATTCTAGGCTGGGTGCAGTGGCTCACACCTGTAATCCCAACACTTTGGGGAGGCTGAGGTAGGGAAATCACCTGAGGTCAGGAGTTTGAAACCAGCCTGGCCAACATGGTAAAACTCCATCTCTACTAAAACCACAAAAAAATGAGCTGGATGTGGTGGCAGGCGCCTGTAATCTCAGCTACTTGGAAGGCTGAGGCAGAAGAATCACTTGAACTAGGAGGCAGAGGTTGCAGTGAACCAAGATTGTGCTACTGCACTTCAGGCAGGTGACAGAGCAAGACCCTGTCTCAAAATAAATAAATAAATCACTTCCATGTTTTCTTATTTATGGTTTCTCTTTGACCCTGTAGGATTTTATTTGGAGTAAATAGGAAACTAAAAATTTTTTTCAGATGTCTGAATAATTGTCTTAATACCATAATTAATACCATACGTTGGCATTTTGTCTCATGTTGATGAATTGTTCTACTACCATATGTTGATAATCCATGTTTTCTCCATTGGATTTTAATACAACCTTAATTGTAAACTTAATTTCCATATATATTCAAGTCTGTCTCTGGACCTCTTCTATTCTGTTTCTGAATTATACACCAATACTAGCTTGTTTTAATTTCTATGGCCTTATATATTATAAAATCCAGTAGAGTGGTGAGGCATACCAATATTTTGGACAACTCAATATTTTCTTCCCACAGTGATCTACAGAATCATTGCAATCCCAATTAGAATTCCAGCAGACTTTTTTTGTAGAAATTTCTGCTAAAGCTTTGGCTAACTGTCTTCAAACATTCTCATAATAAGCAGATACTATTCTTTGGCCTTCCAGAAAGTCAACAAGTAAAATGCCTTGAGCATCCAAAAAACCTGTTGCCATTGCCTTTCCTCTTAATTGGTCCACTTCTGCTTTGACTGGACCACTTCCACCTCCTGGTAGCCATTGGTTTAATTGTGCTTCGTCTTCATGATTAAACTGGTAAAACCATGTTTCATCTTCTGTTACAGTTCTTCAAAGAAATGCTTTAGGACCTTAATCCCACTTGTTTAAAATGTCTATTAAAATCTCTGCTCTTGTCTGCAGCTGATTTCAGAGCAGTGGTTTTGGCACCCATCAAATGGAAAATTTGCTCAACTCATTTTTCATTAAGAATTGGTAGGGTGAATAGAGGGCCGGGCATGGTAGCTCATGGCTGTAATCCCTGCACTTCGGGAGGCCGAGGCTGGTGGATCACCTGAGGTTAGGAGTTCAAAACCAGCCTGGCCAACATGGTGAAACCCTGTCTCTACTAAAAATACAAAATTAGCTCGGCATGGTGGCAGGCACTTGTAATCTCAGCTACTGGGGAAGCTGAGGCAGGAGAGTCGCTTGAACCTGGGAGGCAGAGGTTGCAGTGAGCTAAGATCGTGCCATTGCACTCCAGCTTGGGCAACAAGAGCAAAACTCTGTCTCGAAAACAAAACAGATAAGCAAACAAACAAAGAATTGGTAGGTAGTCCAGGTGCAGTGGCTCACCTGGAATCCCAGCGCTTTGGGAGGATGAAGTCAAAGGGTCACTTGAGGCCAGGAGTTTGAGACCAGCTTGGGCAGCTTGGGCAACATAGCGAGACTCTGTCTATACAAAAAATAGGGCCAGGAGCAGTGGCTTATGCCTGTAATCCCAGTATTTTGGGAGGCTGAGTTGGAAGGATAGTTTGAGGCCAGGAGTTCAAGACCAGACTGGCCAACATGGTGAAACCCTGTCTCTACTTAAAAAAAAAAAGAAATATATATATATATATATATATATATATATATATATATATAAAAGCTGGGCGTGATGGCTGGTGCCTGTAATCTCAGCTACTTGGGAGGCCGAGGCAGGAGAATCACTTGAACCCTGGAGGCAGAGGTTGCGGTGAGCTGAGATCATGTCACTGCACCCCCCCAGCCTGGGTGACACAGTGAGACTCCAAAAAAAAAAAGAAAAAAAGAAAAAAATTAGCTGCATGTGGTAGCACATGCCTGTAGTCCCAGCTACTTGGGAGGCTGAGGCGGGGGATTGCTTTAGCCCAGGAGTTTGAGGTTACAGTGAGCTATGATCATGCCTGTGTACCCCAGCCTGGGTGACAGAACAAAAATACATATATGGTGTAAGCCAAACCAGTTCAGGTGTCTGTGGTATTGGCTATTGTTTCTGCTGTTAATCAGCAGTCCTCTTCAATTAGGACACGAACAGTTTTTCTTCCTTATAAATTGATGTGGGTGGTCTGCTGCTACAGACTTCATCTTCAGTATTATCTTGTTCCTTCTTAAAACAGGTTTTCCATTTGTAAACAACTGATCTCTCTGGGATATTGTCCCCATAAACTTTTCATAAAACATCAGTGATTTCACTATCCAAGCTTCACCGTAAATTTGATGTTTGTTTTTGCTTCAGTTTTAAGCAGAGGTCATGTTGCTTTTTTCAGTCTGCTTTTTCCTTCTTAGTGTCTCAGACTAGATTCAATTCAGCCATATTATAACAAGTTGGTATGAGTTTATTTTGGTGCGAAAACTTTTGAAGTTTTTGCATAGTTTTTTCATCATAATGGATTTTCTATGAACTTTTTGAAGACCCCCTTATGTATGGATTAGTGAAACAGAATAGCTAGTCCACAGACTATGTATGCATATATGGTCAATTAGTTCTCAACAGAGGTAATAATGTAATTCAGTGGGGAAAGGAAAGTCTTTTCGACAAATGGTGCTGGATCCATGTGGAAAAAAAAGTGAACATCAAACCTAACTTTACATTGTAAGCAAAAATTAACTTCATATGACTCAGACTGAAGTTTAAAATCTGAAACTGTGAAAGTTCTAGAAGAAAACATAGGAAAAAAATCTTTGGGACCTTGAGATATGTAAGGTTTCCTTAGAACAACGACAACAAAATTTTTTTTAAAAAATTGATATATTGGACTTATCAAACTAAAAATTTTCATTCTTCAAAAGACAACATTAAGAAAATTAAAAGGCAAGCAACAGATGGGAACTATTTGTAAAATGTATATTAAACAAAAGGACTTGTATCTACTCACTAAAGAAAATATACACGTGGTGATAAGCACATAAGATATTCAACATCAGTAGCCATGAGGCAAATTAAAACCACAATGTATTACTACTACATACCCATTAGAATGGCTAAAAATAAAAAGAATGACCATACCAAGTGTGGGCAAGGATGTACAGAAACAAGCTCTCACAGTATTGATGGTAAAATGGTACAACCACTTTGGAAAATAGTTCGGTTTTTTTTTTTTAAGTTAAACATGTATCTAACATATTACCCAGCTATTCCACTTGTCAGTATTTACCTAAGAGGCAGGAAAATACACATCTTCAGAAAGACTTGTACACAAATGTTCATAGCAACATTGCTTATAGCCAAAAGCTGGAAATGACCCAAATGTCCTTCAATAGGTGAATGATAAACTGTACATCCATACAATGGAATACTACCTAGTAATAAAATGTTAAGTTGTTGATACATGCTGCAACATAGATGAATTTCAGAATAACTATCTTGAGTTAAAGAAGCCAGACAAAAATTAGTACATATGACATGATTCCATTTATATAAAATTCCAGAAAAGGTTAACTAGTCTATAGTGGCAGAAATTAGATTGGTGGTTGCCTATGCATGGAGTGGTGAATTATAAGGGATCATGAGGAAATTTTGGGAAGTGATAGAAATAACCTTGAATGTGGTGATGGTTTTTTTGGGTGTGTAGATATGTCAAAACTCATCAAATTAGATACTTTAAATGTATGCAGATTATTGTATGTATTTATAACTCACTGAAGTTGAAACAAATTAAGCAATTTGGTAGAACTAGTCTTTGCTTATTAATCTTAATTTTTTAGGTTATTCTTACATATTTATTCTCCCGTACAAACTGTTAAGTCAGCTGGTCCAGTCCCAAAAACAATCCTGTCATTACTTGTAATTGGCTAGTGTTCTTCATAGATTTAGAGAGAATTGCTATCTTTATAATACTGAGTAGCTCAAAGTATTGTGTTATGTTCATTGCTATTTTATTTTTATTTATTTATTTTTTTTGAGTTGGAGTCATGCTCTGTTGCCCAGGTTGGAGTGCAGTGGCACAATCTTGGCTCACTGCAACCTCCACCTCCCAGCTTCAAGTGATTTTCTTGCCTCAGCCTCCCAAGTAACTGGGATTACAGGCACCTGCCATCATGCCCAGCTAATTTTTTTATTTTTGTGGAAACAGAGTTTCACCATGTTGGCCAGGCTGGTCTCGAACTCCTGACCTCAGGTAATCCACCTGCCTCAGCTTCCCAAAGTGCTGGGATTACAGGCATGAGCCACCACACCTGGCCATTTATTGTTATTTTAAGTGAGATCTTTCATCATATTTATTTTTTAATTGTTGGTTATTTACATATAGAGAACCTGGGTGCCTTATTGAAATTTCTTATTGTTTAAGTGGCTTTTCAATTAATCCCCTGTTGTTTTCAAGTATACTCAGTACACTTCTGAAACAGCCAACAAAGGGAAGATAATGAGCTTCAGGGCTCTGATCATACCAACACAGAACTATCAGTTGTATTTTTTCTTTTTTTAGTGTGAAGGTGTAGCCTGCTTGCTACACATACACCCAAGATTAAAACCTTTTTTTTTTTTTGAGACAGGGTTTTTCTCTGTCACACAAGCTGGAATGCAGTGGTGTGATCACAGCTCTCTGCAGCCTCAGCCTCTGAGGCTCAAATGATCCTCCCCCCTCAGCCTCCTGAGTAGCTGGGTCTACAGGCATGCACTACCACTCACCCCTGGCTAATTAAAAAAAATTTTTTTTGAAGAGATGGGCCCTCACTATTTTGCCTAAACTTAAAATCTTTTACTTTTTAAAAATATATTTTAGAAATTACTTCCCAAGATGAAGGTGTTACTATACAGTGGATATCATCTGTAGACGCAAAGATTGAAGACAAAAAAGTTCAAAGAGAAAATAAACTCACTTCAGGAAAGTTGGAGCATCTCAGAAAGGAAAAGGTTAGAAAAATGTTTTGGCACCAAAAGTATGTATATTTTCTGACCTAGTGACTTATTCACTGGACTTGCGTTATTCTGTTGGTAATGTGAATATAGTTTCATTAAGATAGAAGGTTAGTTACATTCATTTAGATTTTACGTTAATGAAAATGTAAAGCAAAGTAGGCATTTGTGCTGCAGCTGAAAATTTTAAAGTTTAAAATTAAAGATAATATATAAAATTCTTGACCTCAAGTTTCAAGATTGATAGTATGTTTAGAATTAAATTTTTAAAATGTCATAGCCTTTTTCAGTAAACAAAATGTGGCTCCCTTTCTTCTCTGTGTTGAGCTCACTGGTTTGGAAGGATTTCCTCTGACACAAATTAGAGGGTTAGAGTTCTTAAGAAAGGTATTTTATGACTTGGGAATATGAGGAGTAGGATATGGAAGAAATGACAAATATACCTTTTTTGTGTCTGCTGTACACATGCCATGTTCCCGATGGAGAGGTATTTTCAGGTCACTTCAGGAGTTATGGCAATGCTTCAGTGACCCAGAAACCAGAATTTGACTGTCTCTGGACCAGAGAATGGGGAAACAAACCAAATCAACACTATTAGACTCCACTTTTTGGCATTCAGTTTTAATAAGTAGAGTTTTAGGGTAAATCATCAGAAAGCATTGATACTTTATGCTAACCACCATATTAAAATAGTAGATGGATTCAATGCCTGTTTTCTGGAAGTTTATTTAAGGTTAGAAGTTATGACTATGACAATAACACATTAATATGAAGAAAGCATAGATATTTTATGAATATTTTCTATGAAAGGGCATGAATTGTACCTAATATCTGTGATATTTTGGGGCTTGGATTTAACCAAAAAGTTTAATATGCTGCTAAAGGTTATCCCAGAAACTGTTAATGTTGCTTTATAACATCTGAGAAGATAATTATTTGGCCATATCCATGTGGCCTCTTTACTTCACTTTTCAGATAAACTTCTTGCGGAATAAACACAAAATTCATGTCCAAGGAACCGATCTCCCTGACCCAATTGCTACATTTCAGCAACTTGACCAGGAATATAAAATCAATTCTCGACTACTTCAGAACATTCTAGATGCAGGTTTCCAAATGCCTACGCCAATCCAAATGCAAGCCATCCCAGTTATGCTGCATGTGAGTATGAAGATCTAGAATGCCTGTGACATTCCTTCCTCTGTGTGTTTGCTCATTGTCTTCCCTCTCTCCTTGAAATCTGTCTTTCCACATTATTCTCCCCTGTTAAAATCCTTCCCACTTGCTTTTAAGGTTCATCTCAAATCCCTGTGCCTCCATAAAAGTTGTCTTGATCACTCCACCTAGATGTGATCTTTTTCCTTTACCAGTACCCTTTCCCTACATAGCAATTCTCCATGGTATTTGGTGTGTTCTTTTCCTTGCAGTGTTTATTTTACATTTTACACTACTGTGTATTTGCCCCAATCATACTTATCTTTTTCATTTTCCTATTGTGTAACCCCTTGGAGAAAGAGGATTATGTTCTATTCATTCGTTATTTATTTAGTTTATAATGCCCAGGAACTATTCCAGAAATTCAAATCGTTTCTAAAGTTCTTGTATATAACCTGACTTATTTTTTTTTCCAAAGTATACTTTACATACAATAAAATGCATAGATTTTTAAGTGCCCAGTGAGTTTCAGCAATGCAAACCCTGTGTAACCAGCACTCCAGTGAAGATGTAGAACATATCTGTTACCCTAGACAATTTTCTTGTACCCTTTCCATTGAGTCCTCACCCTACCCCTGATCAGAGGCAACTACTGTTTTGATTTCTACTGCTATATATTTCTTGTGCCTGTTCTAGAGTTTTATATGATTGGAATCACACATTAATCTTTTATTTCTGGTTTCTTTTATATAATGCTTTTGAGATTCATGCATACATACATCAATAGTTTGTTACTGAGTAGTGTTATGTTGTATGAATGTACCACAATTTGTTACCCAGTTACCTGCTGATAGAAGTATGGATTAATTTGGGTTTTTGGACATTAAGTTTCTCTGAGGTTTGTTTTTATAGCAATGAAAGTTGAGTTTTTTCCCCATGTAACTGAGATGGCCTTCAGTTCAAAGATGTCTCATAAGATACCTTTTCATCTATACTAGTCCTTTTCATTTTCTTTGAGAGCTGAAATGAGAATACATTCATACATTTAAATGATGCTGTTGACTCATGTTGTAGTATATTTGCTTTTAATTTTTGTTTAAGATTATTTCTGTCGTGGCTTTAATTTAAATCTTTAAAAATCACAATGACTTTTTGAAAATTGTCTCCTATAAATACTGTGTCCCTCAGGTCATTGCCATTTTTTTATTTCTGACCTGCAGCCATTCTGTTATTTAATAAAACCTTCCCTAGTGATTGAGCAATACAGATACCAGGACAAAACATTGGTTTTATAATTTTATTTTGACAATAGTTTAGTGGAAAAGAAAAATTGAAATAAAGGACATAACTTAGATTATGGATTATCTTTGGGTTTTAGTTATCCACATTCTTTACACCCATTCAAAGGGATTTCGGGGGCAATGCACAGAAACTTTGTTGGGGTGATGGTGGCATGGATGGATGATGTTAGGAAAGCAAATACGACTTGAATGATTGGATTCATTATGTAAAATTTGTTTTTTTTTTCTATGGCTGGTAGCATTATTTGAGCAGACTCTGAAAAATTTATGTACTTTTCTTTGTAATGTTTAATATGCCCTGTGTTTTTAGGGTCGGGAACTTCTGGCTTCTGCTCCAACTGGATCTGGAAAAACACTAGCTTTTAGCATTCCTATTTTAATGCAGCTGAAACAGCCAGCAAATAAAGGCTTCAGAGCCCTGATTATATCACCAACACGAGAACTTGCCAGCCAGGTATGACTTGTAGCTTTTGAAGGGAATGTGATTGGTGTTTAGTTTACTTCAGTGATCTTTCTTATTTCAAGGTAATAAAAAGATCATAAAAGAGTAAGGCCCTTGTCTTCTGTCATGGTCAAGTACTCTCTACATAGAACAGTACTCTGGATCTTACTCCATATGGGCAAGTCTGTTAAGTCTTTCTATAAGTTTCATAGTGATTTTCATATTTACACTTCTTTGGTAAATCCTTTAGGGTCTTTGAAGTTGAAAGGCTACTGAAATACAGTCCTTCTTGGACATTTATTTTTCTCATCTAAAAAAATGAAAACTTGGCTGGGCACAGTGGCTCACGCCTATAATCCCAGCACTTTGGGAGGCCAAGGCAGGCGGATCAGTTGAGGTCAGGAGTTTGAGACCAGCCTGGCCATCATGGTGAAACCCTGTCTCTACTAAAAAAAATACAAAAATTAGCTGGGTGTGATGGCAGTCACCTGTAATCCCAGATACTCAGGAGGCTGAGGCAGGAGTGTCGCTTGAACCTGGAAGGCAGAGGTTGCAGTGAGCTGAGATCACACCACTGCACTCCAGCCTGGGCGACAAGAGTGAGACTCTATCTCAAAAAAAAAAAAAAGCAAGAAAAAAACTTATCTTAGTTTTAGGTTTTATTTATTTATTTGGTTGTTTTTAGCCACAGATTCTTACTCTTGCCCAGGCTGGCATGCAGTGTTGTGATCATGTAGCTTACTGCAGCCTCAAACTCCCAGCTCAAGAGATCTCCCATCTCACCCTTTTGAGTAACTGGGACTACAGGCACATGCCACTGCACCTGTTTTTTTTTCTTTTTGTGGAAACAAGGTCTCCCTGTGTTGCCCAGGCTGGTCTTGAACTCCTGGATTCAAGTGATCTTCCCACCTTGGCCTACCAAAGTACAGGGTTTATAGGCATGAGTCACTGTGCTTGACTCATCTCAGTTTTTTTTGAGAAAGGAAAATTATACCAGTGATCAGTTCCACCCTCCCAATGTGCTTAATATAAAACATATATCAAGTATGAAATCGTCTTGTAATAGTACTGTATTTTTTTTTTTTTTTGAGACAGTCATGCTCTGTGGCCGAGGCTGGAGTGCAGTGGTACAACCTCGGCTCATTGCAACTTCCGCCTCCCAGGTTCAAGTGATTTTCCTGCCTCAGCCTCTTAAGTAGCTGGGATTACAGGCTCACGCCATCATGCCTGGCTAATTATTTTTGTATTTTTAGTAAAGATGGGGTTTTGCCATGTTGGCCAGACTGGTCCCGAACTCCTGGTCTCAAGTGATCCGCCAACCTTGGCCTTTCAAAGTGCTGGGATTGCAGGTGTGAGACCTGGCACCAAGCCAATAGTACTGTATTCTGAAAACAGTACATAGCAGGTTAGTTTTATCTCTGGGAACTAGTTTACTCCACCTGAAGAAATTATTGACTTGTATTAGGTATTGATGTTTCAAAATGCGGAAACTTCTGAGTTTAATTTCAGATATACATGGATTGGTAATAGATTTATTAATCATGTAAAAAGAGAGTATACATCTTGTCCAAGTATGTTAGCAGCTAATGTTTTTTTTGTTTTTTGTTTTAAGATTCACAGAGAGTTAATAAAAATTTCTGAGGGAACAGGATTCAGGATACACATGATCCACAAAGCAGCAGTGGCAGCCAAGAAATTTGGACCTAAATCATCTAAGAAGTTTGGTAAGGAATTCATGCATGGGATGTAGAGCATGTAAGGAATCTGGAAATTATAAATATCCCAATTGATATGTAAGAGTTGTTAAAGTATAGTCATGTATGTATAAAATTTGGATTTTAGAAGAACTAAAGAGATCCCCTTCTCATTCTACTGAGAAGCTATACATAAATATATACCAGTAGTTCTCACCTAGAGACAATCTTGCCTCCTCACCTTTCACCACAGGGACATTTGGCAATAATCTGGAGACATTTTTAATTGTCACAAGTGGGGAGAAGTGCTACTAGTCTATAGCCAAGAATGCTATTAAACATTCTGCAATGCACAAGACAGCCCCCTGCAGTGAAGCATTAGCTAGTCCAAAATGGTAACAGTGCTGAGGCTGAAAAATTCTGATTTATACCATTGATTTTTAATCTGCTATGGAAATACTCTGGCAGATAAGAATGGCATGCATAGCTGGGTGAAGTGACTCACACCTCTAATCCCAGCTACAGGTGTGGAGAAGCTGAGGTGGGAGGATTGCTTGAGGCCAGGAGTTTGGGACCAGCCTGGGCAACACAGCCAGACTCCATCCCTAAAAGAAATTTTAAAACTAAAAAAAAAATTAGCCATGCATGGTGGTGCACACCTATACTCCTAGCTACTTGGGAGGCTGAGGCGGGAAGATCACTTGAGTCCAGGAGTTCAAGGCTGCCATGAGCTATGATTGCACCACTGTATTCCTGAGCAACAGAGTGAGACCCCCATCTTAAAAAAACAAAAAGAATGGCTTACATCCCCACCCTTTTATCAGCCAGAGAATCTGATTTCATCTGTTTTTCTTTTTGTTTTTTGACATTGTCCACTTGGAGAAAAGCTTTCATCTGTTTGGTTGTTGTTTTTTTTTTTTTTTAATCTTGGGCCTCTGCATAAAATTCCATTTTAAAACAAGGATTTTGCTGGGGGAAAAGAAAGGTTTGAAAATCAAATTGTTCTTGCCTCTTAGAAATTGAGAAGAGGCTGGGTGTGGTGATTCATGCCTGTAATCCTAGCATTTTGAGAGGCTGAGGCAAGGAGATTGTTTGAGCCTAAGAGTTCGAGACCAGCCTGGGCAATATAGGGAGACCCTGTTTCTATAAAAAAATAAAAGTAAGAGGAAAACAATTAGCTGGGTACAGTGCCTGTAGTCCCAACTACTCAGAATCCTGATGCCAGAGGATCTCTTGAGCCCAGGAGTTCGAGGTTGCATGCAGTGAGCTATTGTATTCCATCCAGCGTAGGTGACAAAGCAAGACCCTGTCTCAAAAAAAAAAAAAAAGTTGAGAAGGCTGCTCAAATATACTCAAAGGAAAGTAGGGATATACTAGTTTGGTGTTGTTGGCTATGACTACTTCCCACTTCAGGTTATTAACTGAAATTGAGGAGGCTTAATTCCTAGTTCAAGAGGGATAAATCTTGTTTTTGCAATTTCTACTATTTGTTTTTCCTATAGATATTCTTGTGACTACTCCAAATCGACTAATCTATTTATTAAAGCAAGATCCCCCAGGAATCGACCTAACAAGGTACAGATGATATTTTCGTGTCTTTCATGTGTGTTTTTCTCTTAGTTGATTCTATTTTGTCTTCCGCTGCTTGTATTTTTGCCCTTTGGAGCTTGCTATTTGCTCCCTTCAGTCAGTGTTGGCACTGAGAATAATGATTTTTTAAAAACTCATAGAAAAGAAAACTATCTGGTCTGGAAGAAAGTTACACATTTTGATAAGCAGTTAGTACAGAATTCTCCTAGGCCTTTTTGTGTCTTTCAGCAATGGTGATGGAGTTAATTAAGTTTATGAAAAGCTCTGTTGTCGTTAATGGAACGTATCTTTGAGGCTGTTGGAATAGGAACATTGAGCTGTATTTATCTTGTTTTTACCTTTTTCCTGCTGTGTTAGTCCGTTTTCATGTTGCTCTGAAGAACTACCTGCAACTGGGTAATTTATAAAGAAAGGAAGGTTTAATTGATTCACAAGTCGGGGCATGACTGGGAGGCCTTAGGAAACTTACAGTCATGGCAGAAGGGGAAGCAAGGGACATCTTACATGGTGGCGGGTAGGGGGAGGGAGGGAGGGAGGGAGAGAGAGAGAGAGAGAGAGAGAGAAAGACTGCCCCCATGATCCAATCTCCTCCCACCAGCTCCTTCCCTCAACACATGGGGATTACAATTCGAGATGAGATTTGTTTGGGGATATATAGCCAAACCATATCACCTGCTTATTTTTCGTATTTTTTTTTTCTGGTGTGATGAAGTGGATCTGAGAAGCAGCATCATAGTTTGACTTCCTTATGTGTTCACTGTCCCCAAAGTGTAGTGAAGTGTCTTGGATCTTTCAGTTCAATACCCACAAGTTGTTTTGTTATTTCTTAGTGTTGAGTGGCTTGTAGTAGACGAATCAGATAAACTGTTTGAAGATGGCAAAACTGGATTCAGAGACCAGCTGGCTTCCATCTTCCTGGCCTGCACATCCCACAAGGTCAGAAGAGCTATGTTCAGTGCAACTTTTGCATATGATGTTGAACAGTGGTGCAAACTCAACCTGGACAATGTCATCAGTGTGTCCATTGGAGCAAGGTATTTGTTTTTCAGCATTATCCCTTTGATTTTTTTTTTTTTTTTTGAGATGGAGTCTCGCTCTGTCGCCAGGCTGGAGTACAGTGGCACGATCTCGGCTCACTGCAACCTCCGCCTCCCGGGTTCAAGCAGTTCTCCTGGCTCAGCCTCCCGAGTAGCTGGGACTATAGGTGCATGCCATCACGCCCAGCTAATTTTTGTATTTTTAGTAGAGACCGGGTTTCACCATGTTGGCCAGGATGGGCTGAATCTCTTGACCTCGTGATCCGCCTGCCTCGGCCTCCCAAAGTGCTGGGATTACAGGCGTGAACCAACGCGCCCGGCCGATTTTTTTTTAATACAAGTCTTTTCTTAAGACTGAAGGAGATAGGTTTCTTGGCCTGAGACTAACAAGAGAGAGAGTTTTACTACTTGAAATGTGTTCTTTTAAGCCAAGAATGTTTAAGGATCTTCTATTTTAGACTAATCCAAAAGGAGGTTCTTATATTGTCATATTAACATTCCTGTCATCATGCTTTTAGGTGTTTTTTTCCCATCCACAGAGTATAATGTGAGCTCTGTGGCCACCCAGAAGATTCAGTTTCTTTGATGGCTTAAATAAGTAGACCAAAGAGGAAGAATCTGATGTTACTGAGCCACTTGATTTATATTTCCTTTTAAAAAATACTTTGGGGAGCGTTTTATGCTAAATAAATGCTCAGTGATAGAAAAAAGTTTAAAGAAATTATGATATTATTACTTGATGGATTATTATATAACCCTGGAAATGATGTAGGA
Source organism: Cacajao melanocephalus (assembly GCA_963573385.1). Taxonomy (NCBI): domain Eukaryota; kingdom Metazoa; phylum Chordata; class Mammalia; order Primates; family Pitheciidae; genus Cacajao; species Cacajao melanocephalus. The sequence goes on along the minus strand of CAUYLG010006386.1, from coordinate 97,882 downwards.
AGACTGCAGCTATATGAAAAAGTGTTTGTAATACCAAATTAAGTAAAAATGTAGCCAATGGAACAGTAAAGAATACCCTATTTTAAACCTAAAATTCCTGTGTATAAGAAGAAAGCACCGCTGGTCAAGGGGCTCACACCTGTAATCCCAGCACTTTGGGAGGCCAAGGCAGGCAGATCACCTGAGGTCAGGAGTTTGAGACCAGCCTGACCAGCATGGCAAAACCCCGTCTCTACCGAAAATACAAAAACTAGCTGGGCGTGGTGGCACATGCCTATAATCCCAGCTACTTGGGAGGCTGAGGCAAGAGAATTGCTTGCACCTGGGAGGTAAGAGGTTGCAGTGGGCCAGGATCGCACCACTGCACTCCCGCCTGGGTGACAGAGGGAGACTCCATCTCAAAAAAAAAAAATAGAGTAGGCCAGGCACAATGGCTCATGCCTGTAATCCCAGCACTTTGGGAGGCCAAGACAGGTGGATCATGAGGTCAGGAGTTCGAGACCAGCCTGACCAACATGGTAAAACCCCGTCTCTACTAAAAATACAAAAATTAGCTGAGCGTGGTGGCGGACGCCTGTAATCCCAACTGCTCAGGAGGCTGAGGCAGGAGAATCGCTTGAACCTGGGAGGTGGAGGTTGCAGTGAGCCAAGATCGTGCCATTGCATTCCAGCCTGGGCAACAGAGAGAGACTCTGTCTCAAAAAAAAAAAAAAAAAGAGGAAAGCAGAATAAGTTCACCATAAACATAATTTAAAGGCTGACAATAGAATGGGAAAAATATTTATGATACAATATAGTACATTGCAACATCTTATAGAGTATAAAGCCTTAATATATCTCACCCCCAACTATCAGTCTATAAATAAATCTTTGCTAAACATTATGAGAAAAGTTTAACCATATTGTAATAACAACCTTAAAAATGTTTTCATTATTTTACTCAATAATTTTATAGTTAGAAATTTTTTATAATTAAATAATCAAATACGTAAAAATTTATGACTGAAACCAGTTTTAATGGGTGGCATTTCAAGATATTTTTTAAATAACAGTTTTATCTTTAAGTTAAGGCATAAATAATTAAGTACTTATTGACAGTGGAAAATTTGATTTTGTTGGAGTTGTGTGTAAATTTTTTTATTTATTTAGAGTTCGGCAGGGGTAAGCAAAAATTGCCTCTTACAAACTACAAGATGTATTTTATTCTCAGGAATTCTGCAGTAGAAACTGTAGAACAAGAGCTTCTCTTTGTTGGTTCTGAGACTGGAAAACTTCTGGCCATGAGAGAACTTGTTAAAAAGGTATATGTGGATTACCTTCTTGAATTTTGGTAAAGTTAGCCAAGTCTTGTATTACTGGTGGGAGGCTGTTACAGTGGTAGCACTGTATCATCATCGTCTTGCCTCGTATTCAGTAATCCATTGGTAAATTGGTAAGAAAGTACATTGTGCCAACGATATGATCATCTTGCATCATATTTAGTAATCCAGCAGTAAATTGTTAAGAAGTATATTGTCCCAACTCTTATCCCAAGGCAAAGAAGCTTGCCTCTCAGAACATGGTAAGTTGTCTTTTCGCAGCTCAGAGTAGATGAGGGAACTATCTACCTGATGCCCCCTGAGAATCTCATTTTTCCACATTTGCCCTCTCCATTACTCTGCTGGTTTCTTATAGAAGAACTGGGGCATAGTAGGACACTGAGTGGGGTTTTCTGTTTTTATCCTTTCAGTAAGTACTGAGTAGAAGCCATAGTTAAAAAGTTAAGTACTGAGGTGTCAGTGCTGGACAATACAAGAAATCTCCTAAGCCCTGCCCCTGAAATTTAGTCTTATTTAGGGGTATAAGATAAATATGCTTATGTAAGATCGTTTCTGATAAAGTGTCATAAAGGGCTAAGGAGTACTTTTTAAAGCATCCATGTAGCCATAATGGGACCATCAGGGTGAACTGAATTGGTTGAGCCTTAAAGAAGAAATGCTACTAAACTGATCCTTAAGGGTTTTCAGGATAAAAGGTGGAGGGGAAGAGTATTGACGGCTCTGGGAGCAGCTTGAGCAAAGCCTTAAGAGGTGGAAGTGAACACCATGTGTTTGAAGACTAATGAAGCAGTTACCTGTCTAAGGCAAACCGTTTATGGTATGGAATTAAAGAAAACCAGGTTGGACAGGAAAGTTTGGGTCAGGGTATTTTTGAAGCATGTGGCTACATAATTTTTAAGGAAAAGTAGTTAAGCAGCAATATGTAAGGGAAAAGACTGAAAGTAAGGAAACCAATCAGGCTTTTAAACTAGGTTAGGCAGAGATGAGGAAGAAATAAGGGCAGCAGCCTTAGTGGTGAAACATTAAGTAGATTGGAGATTGAAAGGGAAAGGTTTGCAAGTACCTGGTGTCTATAGAAATGGTTTGCTTTAGTGGTTAAGAGCATGGACTCTGGAGCCAGCCTACTTGGGTAGAAGTTTTAATATTATTATTATTATTTTTTGAGACGGAGTTTTGATCTTGCCGCCCAGGCTGGAGTGCAATGGCGCGATCTTGGCTCACCACAACCTCTGCCTCCCGGGTTCAAGTGATTCTCCTGCTTTAGCCTCCCAAGCAGCTGGGATCACAGGCATGTGCCACCACGCCCGGCTAACTTTGTATTTCTAGTAGAGATGGGGTTTCTCCATGTTGGTCAGGCTGGTCTTGAACCCCCGACCACAGGTGATCCGCCCACCGTGGCTTCCCAAAGTGCTAGGATCACAGGCGTGAGCCACCGTGCCCAGCTGAAGTTTTAATATTCTTAAAAGAATCAGCCGGGCGCAGTGGCTCATGCCTTGTAATCCCAGCACTTTGGGAGGCCAACACAAGTGGATCATGAGGTCAAGACATCAAGACCATCCTGGCCCACATAGTAAAACCCCATCTCTTTTAAAAATACAAAAATTAGCTAGGCATGGTGGTACATGCCTGTATTCCCAGCTACTCGGGAGGCTGAGGCAGGAGAATCACTTGCATCTGGGAGGCGGAGGTTGCAGTTAGCTGAGATTGCACCACTACACTCCACCCTGGCAACAGAGTGAGACTCTGTCTCAAAAAAAAAAAAAGAATCATTTAGCACTAGGAAATTTAAGGATTTCCAGGATCTTCACTTGGAGAACATACACCAGAGATTTTTAGCCATGTATGAGCTTTGAGAGGTCTGCAGACCCTCTAAAATTATATGTAAGATTTGTCTGAATGAGTGGTTACTTATTAGAAAGTTTCTTAGCCTTCATTAGATTCCAAAAGAGGTGTGTAAACCATCATAAAAAGGCTAAGAAACTCTAATGTGAACAGTTAAAAAGATAGGAAGCTGGTTTGAGAGAGAGTAAGGGTTTGATAGTATAAATGTAAAACTAATTTGCTTAGATACACAGACATCAGATGTAGTAAAAAAAATAATTTGTTTACAACTAGTAGTAGAGATTCAACTCAATAAGATAAAGATTATATTGAAAGAACTGAGAACCAAGGACTAAGCTTGGGGAGAGTACCATAATTAGGATAAATAATGAGTTAATGAGGGATGAAATACCACCTGTTGGGTACAGTGTACACCACTGGGGTGATGGGTACACTAAAGGTCCAGATTTCACCCATATGCAATATATCTGTGTAACATAACTGCACTTGTACCCCTAAATCCATAAGAATAAAAATTAATTTCACCCAGAAAAACCCCAATGAATTAAAAAGATATTTATTTCACTTTAAGCAGAACCAAAAAAATCTCTGAAGCATAGAAGTCAAGAGATGATTATTCAAAGTTTGGGCATCTGTTTTTGCAGGAGACTGCAGGGGGATTGATTAGACAAGATTATTGGAATTAGCAAGATGGAGAATATAGTTCAAGTTGAGTGAAAATAACCGATTGTAGAGAATGTTGAGGAAGTTGGAGGCAGAGTTAGACTACTGGCCCAAAAAATTTGGCCAAGAAAGTACACTAAATTGAATTGAGTTCTTTAGAGAGCTACCATCATATGATGAAATACTGACCAGCTGTATTTTTGATTGAGTTATATGTGCTAATTTTTGCCTTCTTTCTTTTAGGGTTTCAATCCACCTGTTCTTGTTTTTGTTCAGTCCATTGAAAGGGCTAAAGAACTTTTTCATGAGCTCATATATGAAGGTATTAATGTGGATGTTATTCATGCAGAGAGAACACAGCAACAGGTAAAGTCAAATGTATACTTTGAAAATCAGAAGAACTACTTAATTTTAAATTATTTGCATTAAATTTATGAAGTGCCTGTTTTCATTCTAAAGCAATTTAACATGTATTCTGTTAACCAGAGAGACAACACTGTCCACAGTTTCAGAGCAGGAAAAATCTGGGTTCTGATTTGTACAGCCTTGCTTGCAAGAGGGATTGATTTTAAAGGTGTGAACCTTGTGATCAACTATGACTTTCCAACCAGCTCAGTGGAATATATCCACAGGATAGGTGAGTTGCCTTTTTTTCCTTTCCCTCTGTCACCCACTGATCTGTCTTAGCACCTCTGCTGTTCCCTGCACACATGCTCCTTAGTGCTATGAAAATCCAGTGACTACTATAAATGAATTTCGAGAGCCTCCATCCCAAAATAATGTGTTCTTTAATGGTCTGATTTTTCTTAGGTCGAACTGGAAGAGCAGGGAATAAGGGAAAAGCAATTACATTTTTCACTGAAGATGATAAACCGTTATTAAGAAGGTAAATTAGGAAAAATAACCTAGTGTTAAATTGGCAAAATTGGATTCAATTAAGAGATAATGGCTGTGTCCCAAATTCTGCTGTTAATAGTGTGAGTCAACCAAATTTTAGCCATAGGAAAAGTGGGAAAAGAAAAATGATCAAAGGACCTTGTTTTTGCCCTTGCATTATTGGAATTTGGAAATACATATTCAAAGTAAAATATTCATCGTTAAGTTTCAGACTCACAGGACTCTTTCAATGGCCATCAGTTGATGTTACCTACTATGTAATATTAAGGTTTTTAATTAGTGAATAATTTAAAATTAGTTAATCCCTGAGTCTCTACAAGCCAGTCAGCATTATCTCTCTCTCTCTCTCTCTCTCTCTTTTTTTTTTTTTTTTTTATTTATTTTTTTTTTTTTTGAGACAGCATCTGTGTCACCCAGGCTGGAGTGCAGTGGCACGATATCGGCTCACTGCAACCTCCGCCTCCTGGGTTCAAGTGATTCTCCTGCCTCAGCCTCCTGAGTACCTGGGGTTACAGATGCCTGCCACCACACTAGTTTAATTTTTGTGTTTTTAGTAGAGACAGTCCCACCATGTTGGGCAAGCTAGTCTCAAACTCCTAACATCAAATGATCCACCCACTTTAACCTCCCGAAGTGCTGGGACTACAGGCATGAGCCACTGCTCCCGGCCAGCATTATATCTTACCATGTACATCTTTCCCACTCCTCTTAGGAGCAGCTAGAGTTTTATATTTAGTTCTAGTTTTATATGTATTTGCCATATAGGAAAAACTGTAGCACTTTCTAATATCATGAAATTGTGGCCCTTTGAAGCCAGAGAAACATATAATATACTTTCACAATATCAGATCTTAAGTCCATCATAGATTTTCATGTAGAAGATGAGTTTCCTGCATTTTGACTGCCTACAGTAATTTTTGGTTGATGATGATTGATAACACTTTACATTTCTTTTTTCTTTTTTTTTTTTTCCTTTTCTTTAAACACTTTACATTTCTGGCAAATGAAATCTAGTTTTGGCCAAAGGGAGTTTGTACTTAGATCTGTTTATCTGTTTTGGTAAAGATTTTGATTGAGCTTTGGCTCTGCCACCTGTCAGCCTTCGTATCTCTTTGAACAAATTCAAATGTGCATGTGTAGAGGGGTATATTCCAACAACCTAGATCCACCAGAGGCCTCAGAGACTCCAAGCATGTGAATCTGGTGACCCAAACATTAGTGTAACTATGCACTTCAGCTTTCCATCTGTGAAATGAGGATAGTGATAGTATTTACTCTACAGGTTTATTGTGAAGAAGTTACTATACGCACAAACTTGCAACAGTGCCAACACTGTAGTAGGCACTGTCACTTAATGAATTTAAGCTTGACTCTGGCTTCAGTCCGTGCTTCCTCCAAGACTGAGTTTACCAGCTTTATAGGGCTTGATAAATGTTGAAATAGCTGCTATATATAGTTATTCATCAGTGCATTAATTTCAGCCCAGTGGGTAGTTCTGTCAGTAAATGTGCTTACATCAGGTGATAATTGGTAATATATTAGAACACTTTGTGGATTACTTTGTGTAGTTTTAGTTCCCTCTTATGTTGTGCAGAGGGTTTACATACGTAAACATCAGTTTAGCAAGATACCAGTTTATGTTTATGGGTTCCTTTTTCAGCGTTGCCAATGTTATACAGCAGGCCGGGTGTCCTGTACCGGAATACATAAAAGGTTTTCAGAAACTACTAAGGTACAATCTTGAATTTACCTGGATCTTTGTCTCTCTGTCTCTTTGTATATACATTCTATTTTTTTTTTTTTTTTTGCTCTATTGCCCATGCTGGAGTGTAGTGGCATGATCACAGCTCACTGTAGCCTTGACCTCCTGGGCTCAGGTGATCCTCCTGCCTCAGCCCCATGAGTAGCTGCAACTACAGGTATGCAACACCATGCCTAATATTTTTTAGTTTTTGGGGAAGTAGAGATGGGGTCTTGCTGTGTTGGCCAGGCTAGTCTTAAACTCCTGGCCTCAAGTGATCCTGCTATCTTAGCTTCCCAAAATGCTAGGATTTACAGGCATGAGTCACTGCACCCAGCCCAAAACTGCTTATTTGTGAATATTATATGTTATTTCCTTGCCAGTTTTTTATCCTTTGATTCTTTTTTTTTTTTTTTTTTGAGATGAAGTCTTGGCTCACTGCAACCTCTGCCTCCCTGGTTTAAGCAGTTCTACTGCTTCAGCCTCCCAAGTCACTGGAATTACAGGTGTGCGCCACCACACCCAGTTAATGTTTGTATTTTTAGTAGAGATGGAGTTTCACCATGTTGGCCAGGCTGGTCTGAAACTCTTGACCTCGAGTGATCTGCCCACCTTGGCCTCCCAAAGTACTGGGATTGCAGGTGTGAGCTACCACACCCAGCCTTATCCTTGAAATTTTAAGTATTCAGATTCTTTCTTTTTTTATTTTTGAGATGGAGTCTCACTCTGTCACCCAGGCTGGAGTGCAATGGCACAATCTTAGCTCACTGCACCGTCCGCTTCCCGGGTTCAAGCAATTCTCCTGCCTCAGCCTCCCAAGTAGCTGGGACTACAGCTGCCTGCCACCATGCCCGGCAAATTTTTTGTATTTTTTAGTAAAGATGGGGTTTCACTGTGTTAGATAGGATGGTCTCGGTCTCCTGACCTTGTGATCCACCCACCTAGGCCTCCCAAAGTGCTGGGATTACAGGCGTGAGCCACTGCGCCTGGCCTCAGATTCTTTTAAAAGTGTTCAGTGTAAGTAAAATATGCTGAGAATTATTTTAGTTCATAAAACTGATAAAAAAGTTAATTGATCAAAGTCAAACTCTGATACTTGTTGACATAGTGTGTAAGGTTGGCACAGGACATATTTTAATCACAGTCAGTAGCTTTTTTTTTTTTTTTTTTGAGACAGAGTTTCACTCTTGTTGCCCAGGCTGGAGGCACAATGGTGTGATCTCGGCTCACCACAACATTCACCTCCCAGGTTCAAGCGATTCCTCTGCCTCAGCCTCCCGAGTAGCTGGGATTACAGGAATGCATTACCACACCCAGCTAATTTTTTGTATTTTTAGTAGAGACGGGGTTTATCCAGTTGGTCAGGCTAGTCTCGAACTCCCGACCTCAGGTGATCCGCCCACCTTGGCCGCCCAAAGTGCTGGGATTACAGGCGTCAGCCACCACACCCGGCATCAGTAGCTTTTTAAAAGGTTGACTGAATTGATCATCCCTTTGAGCTAGCTCTCTAAAAGCTATTAGGTGATCTCATTTATCAAAGTAAATCCAGCCCCACCTTAAACCAGTAAATGGTTTTAAAAAATGAATTTTGTGATCAAGGATCAAAACTAATTTTAGCTTTAGCTCTTCTAATTGAAGTTGCACTTAATTTGTTTCCTCTTTTACTTTGTAACTTCAGCAAACAAAAGAAAAAGATGATTAAGAAACCATTGGAAAGGGAGAGCATTAGTACAACTCCAAAATGTTTCTTAGAAAAAGCTAAGGATAAACGGTAAGTATGTGGTAAGAAAAATGGCTGTTTGACACCATCATAAAGTTATAGTAGGCATTATTTTCATTAGGGTAATTTTTTAGAAGTAGAATTGATACTACACTCTGTTATATTTTAGGTTGCCTGTAATTGGGGGATTTGGTTTTTTGTTTGTTTGTTTTTTTTGAGACAAAGTCTTGCACTGTCGCCCAGGCTGGAGTGCGATGGTGTGGTCTCGGCTCACTGCAACCTCTGCCTCCCATGTTCAAGCGATTCTCCTTACTCAGCCTCCCAAGTAGCTGGGATTACAGGTGCCTGCCACCATGCCCAGCTAATTTTTTTCTATTTTTAGTAGAGACAGAGTTTCACTATGTTGGCCAGGCTGTTCTTAAAACTCCTGACCTCAGGTGATCCACCCACCTCAGCCTTCCCAAGTGTTGGGATTACAGGTGTGAGCCACCATGCCCAGCTGGGAATTTGTTTTAATGTTGGAATTTTTCTGTATCAGTATGTTAATGATCTGTTTTTTTTCCATCTTGGAAAATATTATTTCAATTCCCTATAAATTAGAATTGTACTGCCCACCTTCTCTACACAGCCCGCATTAGGACATGCTACTAAGGCCAATAATTAGGACCATTGATTCACATGGATCTAGTCTTCCTTGAAGCTCCATATTCTGGGCAGGATTTCAATATAGTCTTAAGCTTATGCAGATGCACATTGTAACAACTGTAAAAAGTATTACTTGGGTAAATTTGTGCTAGCTTAGCTGAGTTTTATGAGGATATTAAAGCATAGTTTTTTAGCATACATACAGGCCACCTTATTTTGCCCAGTAATACTAGGAAGCTTTGTATTTTGAAAAGGGTAGGCCAAGATATTCTGAACAGTAATACTCTTTCCACTGTTTAAGGAAAATGGCACTCTTCAAATTCTACCAGGACTAGGTTATTATCTACTGTAATAGAATTGTCCAAGTCTATAATTTATTGTGTGTTTTTTTTCCTGTGAGAGTGCTATCAGTGGCGTAGGATACTACCGTTGTGAAATAAGCTAATACTTATTTCCAGTTACCTCACATCTGTTCTGTAGACATCATTAAAAAAAACTGTCTCTGTCAACCAGTAGGCACTTACCAAGTTGTCTTGCAAGGTACTTGGTGGTGATCGGGTATACAGATGAATATAAAATGAGACTCCTTTCCTGAAGTTAGGGAAAGAAGATTCATGTACATGAAAGAAAATTAGAGACCAGTTTTTAAATAAAATAGGAGTTTAGAGAAGGGAAAGATGATTGTGAATTGGTGTGGTTACAGAAGTTTCAAGAAAATAAACAATCTTTAAGGATAGGTAAAATTTAGGCATGGAGAAGGGAACAAGATGAACAAAGGCATGAAAATTAGAGTGTACTTTGTAAATATGTAAAACAAGAGTCCTCACATGCTGGTATTGACTATGAGGAATAAAGGTCAGTTCAAATATACAATGTATGTAGTATCCCAAAATTTTATTGTACTTTTAAGTTTTAATAACTTGGAAAGGATAAGTGCTACAAACTGAAAAAAGTATTAGTCCTTTTAATTCCATTTGTACTTTTTCAGTTTTGGGAATTATTCACATTCACATTCACTTTTTTTGTTTGTTTGAGATGGAGTCTTGCTCTGCCACCGTGTCACCCAGGCAGGTGTGCAGTGGTTCAGTCTCAGCTCACCGCAACCTCCACGTCCTTGGTTCAAGCAGTTCTCATACCTCAGCCTCGTGGGTAGCTGGGATTACTGGTGCCCGCCACCACACCCAGCTAATTTTTGTATTTTTAGTAGAGACAGAGTTTCACCATGTTGGCCAGGCTGGTCTCGATCTCCTGGCCTTATGTGATCTGCCCAGCTTGGCCTCCCAAAGTGCTGGGATTACAAGTGTGAGCCACTGCACCTGGCCAACATTTTTGAATTTTAATTTTCTGTGGCAACAGTTTCTGCGTGACACTTAGACTGCTAGACTGGTAGAGAACCTTGTCATACTTGGCTACCTTATCTGTCTTAATAGTCTTTTTCTTGTTGGTGGGAGAGGAGTGGGTCACATCAGAACAGTTGTGCATGCATTACTCTTTGGATAGTCTTAAAGCCAAGATAACAAGTGCTGTCCTTTCAGGCACTGAGCAGCAACTGATGAAAATTTTTATAAAGGTCAAAAATCAACTAGAACATAAGGTGGTGGCTATGTTGAATTTTAATAAGATATATCAGTATTTTAAATAATCATACTTTAAATGCTGATTTTTATAAGTTTGTAGCATTTATACTTCTGGGGATTTTTGTTTGTTTTTTTGAGACGGGGTCTTGCTCATGTCACCCAGACTGGAATGCAGTGGCACAATCAGGGCTCACTGCAGCCTTGACCTCCTGGACTCAAGCAGTCCTCCCACCTCAGCCCCCCGAGAAGCTGGGACTACAGGCTTGTACCGCCATGGCAGACTACTTTTTTGTATTTTTAGTAGAGTTGAGGTTTGCCATGTTGCCCAGGCTGGTCTCAAACTCCTGGACTCAAGAAATCTGTCTGCCTCAGTCCCCCAAAGTGCTGGGATTACAGGCATGATCCACTGCACCAGCCTACTTCTAAGGTCATTAAAACAAATTTGTACTAAGACTTTGAAGAACTTGGTATAAATCTTGTCATATCAGCCCCCTGCTTAAGGTGCTTTGGTTATGTCTCCATTTTCCTCACATGTAAAGGCCATGCTACTTAACATAGCATACAAGCAAGACCCATCATGATCCAACTCTGGCTTACGTCTACACTATAGATGTTCCGTTAATGATTCCACCCATCCCTATAGGCTCAGCTCATACCTCTATGCTGATAGCTCTTAAGGTCACATCTTCAGCCCCAACTTCCCCATTGAGCTACAAACCTGAATCCTTGTGGCCTAGTGGACCTCACTTCAGGTACCACAAACTTGGCCCCCTGCAGGGAGTGGGGAGGAACTGGATTTGGAGCCAGAATAACTGGTTCTAATATCTACTTCCCTGCGTGGAGTTGGGATTTGGAATTATATGAGTTAATATACACCAAAGAACTTTGTATTACTGTAATAATAGTTTGCAAACACTATTTTCTCAAAACTTTGTTCCTTTACCTGTTACTGCTTAATGACATTCAACCTTCACTAGGCTATAGGATCAGACAGATAGGATTCATGTCTAACATGGATTACACGATCAGCCTTCCCTTTCTTCAATGAGTGATGACTGAAAGTTACTTAACCACTCTGTGCCTCATTTTCCTCCTCATCTGTAAACAGAGGATAATAATAGAATACTCCACATAAGTTGTTAGGAAGATTACCCCAGTTAATACATGTAAAGCACTTAATAACAGTTTCTGGCATTTAGTAGGCACTGGATCAATGTGAACTCATTAGGTCAGGATCTGAATCTATCTGTCATACCATGTAATAATGTAGTTTACTGTGATGGTTCTGCCTCACTTAGGTGATTGTGATTTTCTAAAGGGCAGAGACCATGTCTAATGCATCTTTGTGTTTCTAGTGCCTCGTTATTTAATATATAGTAGGTTTCAGTAAATGTTTATTAAACTAGTGGTAGGATTATAGAAAGTAAATATATCTAGAATTTTTTATTCAATTTTCCTTACTTTCCTCTTCACAGGAAAAAGGTCACTGGTCAGAACAGCAAGAAGAAAGTAGCTCTTGAAGACAAAAATTAAAAACAGACTTTAAAAACAGTCTCCCAGAAATGCAATTTTATGATCCCAGCATGAATGTTCTTCCCATGGAATACTTGAAGTCTTATAGTCACCTGTACCAAACATTTGAAATCAACTACAAGCACATAGACTGGTGAAAAATGATCCTAAACTTTCAAGTCAATTTCAATTTGTAGGTGCCTTGTTTTTTTTCTTGAGAGATGGGATCTCCTTGTGTTGCTCTGGTTGGTCTTGAACTCCTGACCTCATGCAATCATCATGCCTCAGCCTCCTGAGTAGCTGAGATTATAGGCACAAGCCACTGCACCTGTAGTTGACTTTTAAATGATTATACAATGGAAATAACATTCATTGACATTTCTATGGTTTGAATCCAGAGAGATACTTCTTATAGAAGAACAAAAGTTTATGCTGAAAATGTCACCCAAATGTGGGGAACTCTTAAGGACTTTTCCCTTCAAATGGGAAGGAAGGTGTGATGAATGCTATGGAGAGGCATCTGGAACAGAAATTCTAAATAAAGCCTTCACATTAAATACCCCTTTGACCCCTCACTTGTTTTGTGGATGGTAGTATGGGCTGTCTACCAAGAAGAAACCTGCTGCTGTCTTAATATTTCCTAATTTATTGATGGCCTTTTGTGGTGTGAACCACAGCAAAGAGAGGCCTCTTCTGTGGGTGGTTATTCAAGTTCCCTGGGATTTTAAATTCTTTGGTCTATTAAGTATCCTTGTATTGGACACTTAATACCTCAGCTGTCATAATGTTGCACAAGATCATGATCGGCTTCTCCCTTGCTTCATTTTCCGTCATTTAACCATGCTCTTTCCTGTCTCTCCACTTAAGATTATTTTATTTGAATACTGATAAACATTTTATTGTGATAAGGAAGAACATTCCTGTTACTTGATATACCTCTGTCTTCATTCTCTTACATCTTATCTTCCCTTAGGTTGATGGCTCCTCATCTAGTAAGCAGATCTCTGCCTAAGCTAAAGGATTATGATCATACGGTGTTGGAGACTATTGGCCATTAGATTTTTCTCAAATATAAGTTCTATATAATGGAACGAAAAATTGACTTCGTACATGTAAGACTGGTGCCTAAGAATGACATCAATGTTATCAGTGCTGCCACAGAACTATTCTCAGCAGCATTTGAATTCAACTTACTTATTTCCTCTATTTGTAGCTTTTTATTCTAGAGTCAGAACAGGTGGACTTTGTTTTGAATATTTTAGATGGGACAGAAATTGTTCATCTTCAGAATTTATTTAAAAAAAGACCTACTGGTACAGGGTGTAAAAATACTTACAAGAATATGAATTTTTTTTTTGTTCATGCAAACAAATCCTTTACTCGGTATATATACTGGAGGTAGGTGTACTGGTGCAAGCCATTTGCCAGCTGAGTGACTTTGAATAAGTTCTTAATTTCTTAGAGTTTTCATCTATGAAATTATGTCTCAAATTGGAAGTACCTAGCACTGTGCCTGACACATCATAAACTCACAATAAATATTCCTTTCACAAACATAGATTTTGTTAGGAATACAGGCTTGATAACACAGTGCCTACCCTTACAATGTAATGTTAGAGATAAGGTAAAGGAAAAAATATAGTCACGCATCACTTAATGACGGAGATACATTCTGAGAAACACATCGTTAGGTGATTGTATCATTATGTGGACATGATGTTGTATACTTCCACAAACCTAGATGGTATAGCCTACTGTACACCTAGGCTATATGGTATAGTCTATTGCTCCTAGGCTACAAACCCATACAGCATGTTAGTGTCCTGAATGCTATAGGCAGTTGGAACATACCCTACTGTAGGCTGTTATAAACATTGCATGCTTAGCCTATGCTAAATTTATTTAAAAAATTTTTTTTGGCCAGGCGTGGTGGCTCACACCTGTAATCCTAATACTTTGGGAGGCCTAGGTGGGCAGATCATCTGAGCTCAGAAGTTCAAGTCCAGCCTGGGCAACATGGCAAAACCCCAACTCTACTAAAGAAAAAATACAAAAAAATGTTAGCCAGATGTGGTGGCATGCACCTGTAGTCCCAGTTAATCAGGAGGCTGAGGCAGGAGAATTGCTTGAAGCTGGGAGGTGGAGGTTACAGTGAGCCAAGATTGCACTACTGCACTCCAGCCTGGGAGACAGAGCAAGACTCTGCCTCAAAAAAAAAAAAAAAAAAAAAAAAAAAAAATATATATATATATATATATATACGTGTGTGTGTGTATATATGTATATGTATAATATATATGCAACATATTTTTTCTTCAATAAATTAACTTTTGCTTACTGTTAACTTTTTTACTTTATAAGATTTTGTTTTTCTTTTTTTTTGAGAAACAGGGTCTGTTACCTAGTCTGGAGTTTAGTGGCACAATCATGGCTTACTGCCGCCTTGACCTCTTAGGCTCAAGTGATCCTCCAACCTCAGCTTCTCAAGTAGCTGATACTATCGGTGCAGGCCACCAAACTCAGCTAATTTTTTAATTTTTTTTTGTAGAGACGAGGTCTTGCTTGTCCAGGTTGGGTTTTTTAGATTTTTTTCTTTTTTTTTTTGAGATGCGAGTCTTGCTCTGTTGCCCAGACTCAAGTACAGTGGCATGATCTCAGCTCACTGCAACCTCTGCCTCCTGGGTTCAAGTGATTCTCCTGCTTCACCCTCCTGAGTTACTGGGGCTGCAGGCATGTGCCACCACACCCAACTCATTTTTGTATTTTTAGTAGTGACGGGGTTTCACCATGTTGTCCAGGCTGGTCACAAACTCCTAACCTCAGGTGAGCCACTGCACCTGGCCTTTTTAGACTTTCTGACTCTTGTAATAACACTTAGCCTAAAATGCAAACGTACAGCTGTTAAAAAAAATTTTTTTTCTTTCTTTATATCCTTATTCTAGAAGCTTTTTTTCTTTTTTAAAATTTTACTGTTTACTTTTAAGCTTTTTTGTTAAAAACTAAGGCACAAACACATTATGCTAGGTCTATGAAAGGTTAGGATCATCAGTCTCTCTGTCTTCCACCTCCACTTCTCATCCCACCATTGTATCTGCTATCTGTGGCTTACCAAAACATCATCATGTAGCACATGACTAGTGTGGCAAGTGCTCTGTTAGATGTAAGGCCATGATGCTAAAGCATCCCCGGAGGGCATCCCACCCAGATTGGGCATGTCATGGAAGGCTGACATTCTGAGTTGAATCCTGCAAATGTAAAAATCAATAGGCACAGAAGAGGAACAAAAAGAAATTACAGGCCAGGCATGGTGGCTCACATCCTGGCACTGTGAGGCAGAGGTGGGAGCATAGCTTAAGCCCAGGAGTTTGAGACCGGCGTGGGCAACACAGATCCTATCTCTACAAAAAAACTTGGCCCGGCGTGGTGGTGCATGCCTGTGGTCCCAGCTACTCAGGAGGCTGAGGCGAGAGGATCACTTGAGCCCAGGAGATTGAGGCTGCTGTGAGCCATGATTATGCCACTGCACTACAGCCTGGACAACAGACGACGACTCTGTCCCAAAAAAAAAAAAAAAAAAGAGAAATATGCCGAAATAACTTCAGAGTAATTATGAACTGCTTTCAAAAAAGCTGTTTTGCACTTGCCTGCAAGAATAGGAAAAACAAAGGGACTGTGAGTGGCAGGTTGACAGAACCAAACGAGTAGTACACCTTGGAGATTTTTTAAATGTGGGTTGGGTTTTTGTGCTCTTGGGTGATAAATTTTAAATGCCTTCAGCGTCTGTGATGGGTGCCAACATGAAGCTGTCGAGTTCCAGGGAAAGGAGGGAGAGCTGATCACTAATCAGTGCTGTGAGACTATCCCTTCAGGACCTATCTGTTCCTTGTGTGAAAAGAGTAATAATAATAAAAACACCAGTGTCCCCACCGTCTAGTTTAAAATACGACTCAGCCTACTCTTTCCACTAAACCGAGATCATGGTTTTTAAGCGGAGGACCAACGGCGCTTTGCCACTCGGTGGCCAGCTGGGCCCTGCAGAGGGCCCTGCCAGACAATGAATCAGCTCCCTTGGAGAGGCGCCCGCAACCGCCCCACTAGCCTGAGAGCTAGAATTGAACCTGCGGGAACCCCTGTGGCGCCGGGTCACGTGCTGAGGGCACGCCACGCCTCTTCAAGGGCCGGAGAAGTCACGTGGGCGCGAGGCCCCGCCCCATCGCCCGGTCCGCGGCGAGGTGGGGCCTGGTGTTTGCCCCGGAAGTGGCTGTCTTCAGTTGACAGCTGCTGCTAAGGTGGCGGCGAAGGCAGCGGCAGCGGCAGGCCCAGAGCAAGATGGCGCTGCGGCCGGGAGCTGGTTCTGGCGGCGGCGGGGCCTCGGGAGCCGGCGCAGGGGCCGCCGGGGGAGGCAGGTGGGTGTGAAGAGCCGGGCGGGAGCCCCCTGGCCTCTGCGGCGGCGGCGAGGGCGCTTGGCGGTTATGGCTGTTTTCTCCAGTTCCGACCCTTTTCCTTGGAACTGGGCTGCGGGAGAGGGGTCATTACCCAGGGACCCAGGCCGAAAGGGGCAGGTGGAGCCCGGGTGCCTGACGCTTGTGTTCCGGGCTCAGCTGGGGGCGCCGGCCGCCTGGGGTCGAGCGAGGAGCGGGCGTGCACCCAGTGTGGAGGGGGAGAGAAGATGGGGGTCCTCTCTGGGTGGAGGGTCGGGGTAAATGAGGAACCCCGACTCCGCTCCTAGTCCTGGCTGCCTCCGAAGCGACCAGGGTCTTTCCCCGGGCTTTCTAGACTTGACCAGATATGTTGGAGGGAGGGCTCTAAAAATCTGTTCACAAAGGTGAAGGACTGTTTCCAAGGGGTGTGTGTCCCCGGACGATTTGTCTCTTCCCCTTTTAGTGTCCTGTCCTCTTTATTTCCTTAACCCGCGGCAAACAGCAGGAAGATCTAAGGCCTCTGAATTAGTAATTGTCTTGAGATAGAGCTCTTGTCTGGTACACTAACTCTTAAGACTTGTCTGTCTCCTTTTTAAAAAGGCATTTAAAAACAAAGAAAACGCCCTGTTAAACAGCAGTTGCGCATTTACTAGAACAAAGCTTCCAGACTCTTAGCCCTTAAACAGATCTGCCCTCTGGCACATTTTAGCTAAGAACTGCCTGTGGTTCTTATACCCAGAACCGTAAGAGAGATGTACATTTGCAAGTTGACAGGTTCATCATCACTTGAGGAAATATTTTATTCCGGGAAGTTTTCACTCCACTTCTGTAATGACCTACTCTGATTTTGTTTTACGAACCAACATACACAGCACACACATTTGGAGGTAAAGTTGCTTTGCATCTTCAGTATCCTAAATTATCTTTGAAAAACGAAGTGGTTATATATATATATATATATATATATATATATATATATGCAGTGTTTCAGTTTTGTCGTGAACACTACAAAAGTGTAAGGTCCTTAAAGTTATCACCTCTTGCAGGTGGTGTGTGTGCGTGTGTCAGAAAACGAGCAGTGGCTGTTCAATAAACCACCTGTGTGTGCAACCTCATTTTTCATTTCCTCTGCACATCTTTGACTTTAGATTTAAAACTTTTTGTTTTCTCTTTTGTTCTCTTCGTTGTTTTCATTAGAGAGTTTTTTAAAAAAATAAATACTTGGTGTAAGCCAGTTTCTGGCTAGAGAAGAAACATGTAATAATTTCCCCTCTATTTGTTTTATGTATGTATGTATGTATGTATGTATGTATGTATGTATGTATGTATTTTGAGATGAAGTCTCCCTCTGTTGCCCAGGCCGGAATGCAGCGGCACGATCTTGGCTCACTGCAACCTCCGCCTCCTGGGTTCAAGTGATTCTCCTGCCTCAGCCTCCTGAGTAGCTGGGATTACAGGTGCGCACCACCATGCCCGGCTAATTTTTGCTGATTGATTGATTGAGACACAGTCTCGTTCTATTACCCAGGCCGGAGCGCCGTGGCACCATCTCGGCTCACTGCAACTTGCACTTCCCAGGTTCAAGCGGTTCTCCTGCCTTAGCCTCTCAAGTAGCTGGGATTACAGGCACGTGCCACCACACCCAGCTGATTTCTGTATTTTTAGTAGAGACAGGGTTTCGCTATGTTGGCCAGGCTGGTCTCAAGCTCCTGGTCTCAAGTGATCCGCCAACCTCGGGCTCCCTGAGGTCTGAAATTAACAGGCGTGAGCCACTGCACCCGGCCTCCTCTGTTGTGATGACAGTTTCTAAAATGTCCTTGCATGGCATTACTTTGATCAAGGATATGATTTTTTTTTTCCTTTGGGGACTTGAACCCTGGACCCTCGATCAAGTATTTGATTAATCATGGCACCAGGTTCTGGGAAAATGTAAACTTAGAAGAATTGATATCTAGGCCCAAATTTTTATTTACTTAAAAAAGTGTTTTGGGGCAGGGAGGACCTCAAGTTCAGAAATTCAAGTTTAGTTTATAGTATTTGAGTATCATTGGTCCATGGACGCAAATTTTTAAAATAAATATGGGTTGAATTTTGATAGAAATTATAATGACTTTAAAATTTACCTCCTTTGTAAATGTAGTAACATCTGCATTTTTAAAACTAAACAACATATGGGAGAGAAAGAAGTGGTTAAAATGATCCTTACCTTGAAAAATTTATGGTACGTATATTACGTATGTAGGCAACTTTCTGAGCCTGAGAAGCTATATCCTCGGTAGAAAAGGAATATTATGATTTTTAGAGAGTAATGGTAAAAGCTGAAGTTATTTTAGTTTTAATTTTCTTTTTGCCACCCACCCTCCCTGAAATTATTTTATGAGGAAACTAACATTATTTCAACCTAAGTGTATCTGAAGAAAAAGAACAGGCAATTTCTGTACGCCTTTAATGGAAAAAAATCCATGAACTGTAACTGACCATGTGGTTTAGATACTTCTCTCTATTCTAAGAGGCTAAGCAAAACATAGTAACTTTTTCCAAATTTAATATTAGCCTACTTTTGATTGGTATCCTGAATGAGCTACTTTAGAATAAATGGTAGAGTTGTATGAAGGGCAAAATTTGCCCTAGAGATGAGAAATATAATTTGTTTTTTAAGCAAGTAAGGCAGAAGAAAAAGAGTTGAAAGATCTGGATTAGTCTGTAATCATTCAGCTGGTAGTCATTGTATGCCTACATGTGTAAGGTACTGTTCTTGATGCTGTAATGAATTAAAAAGACATCAAAACGTGGTCCCCATCCTTGGAGAATGTACAAAATAACTGTGGTACAAAGTAAAGGAGAACAAAGAGGTCACGTTCTTCTGGGATATTATCATTTGCGAACTTGTCTGTTTTTTCGTGATCTTTTATAAGCTTTCAGAGAGCTTCCTCATCTTTTCTCCACTGCTTCTAGCACATTTTTGCACATAGAAAACATTCTGTAAATATTTGTGGATTCCAGCTGTATTGAAGACAAAGAAGTGGTATTTCAGTTGGGCCACAGAGTTGGAGGAAGAGGAAGTGGTCAAGAGATTGTCATAGAGATGGGAAGTCCTAGTGAACACTAAGCGCACCTGCAGTGCTAGGTGACTGTGGCTCTGAGTGGCAGAGAAGAGTTTTGTGAGATAAAACTGAAAGGAGAGTTGTACCCAAACTCGAGAGGGCCTGGAGTTTAAGGAAATTCCGTTTCTGGGAAATCATTCCGTGGTTTTAACTCCAGGAGTGCATCTTGCTAAAGGACCATTTAATTATTGCTTAATGGTCCTTGAGAAAGATGCCTCTCACTTGTGCTGCATCAGATGAATTAGAAACCAGAGTCTGAAGGTGGGGAGATCCATTAAGAAGTTTTTATGCCAGGTGTGGTGGCTCACGCCTGTAATCCCAGCACCTTGGGAGGCCAAGGCGGGTGGATCGCCTGAGGTCAGGAGTTCAAGACTAGCCTGGCCAACATGGAGAAACCTGTCCTTAGTTAAAAAAAAAAAAAAAAATAGCCAGACATGGTGGCGGATGCCTGTAATCCCAGCTACTCGGGAGGCTGAGACAGGAGAATCACTTGAACCCAGGAGGCGGAGGTTGCAGTGAGCCGAGATTGTGCCATTGCACTCCAGCCTGGGCAACGAGAGCGAAACTCCATCTCAAAACTTATTTGAAAAATAAAAATAAAGTTTTTATGTAGGAGTCTAGGCCTAAGAAGTGAGGGCTAGTGTCAAATCTAGGTTAGTAGCAAAAGTAACTGAAAAGGAGGAACAAATGAGTTAGGTAAGTGACAGAGCTCTGCTTTCATACTGAGATATCATAATATATGAATTAGTGGTTTTGCCTTTGAAATTAAATTGTTGGTCACCTCGCTGCCCAGTTTTTTGCCACGCTTTTGCTGTCTTATTAATGTCTTAGTTGCTTATCTAACCAGTCTTTAAGCATGTTGATATTAGTTGTCTAAATATTTCAGAGAAAAATGTGACTTTTTCATAGGTCACTAAGCAGTCCCAGTTGCTAAATTCTTACTAGAGAAATTCATGTTTGTCAGTAGTCTTAATTTTGTTTTTATTTTGTTTTCAAAGTAACGTTTATATAACTGTATGTTACTCACGTCTATGTGGTTGTCTTAGCTGAGACTTTGGCAGACTTGATTCTGCATCCTCATTTGATAGAGGGGAAACCAGACAGGGGTGAAGGAGATTGCACAGAGCTTCACAGTTACTTTATGGCAAAGCTGGAAGAAAAATTATAACATGAGTTTCCAATTCTTCTGAGCCACTAGGTCATATGACTAATTTACGTGTTTAAGGCTGATTTTTAAAACCATTGACGAGTTGATTACTTAAATGTATTCATTGTTCCTAAATTTATCAATTTTAGCATATGAGTAATGTCTTTTAAAACTGAATACAGGCATACCTCATTGCAGTTAGCAGATACAGTGTTTTTTATAAATTGAAGGTTTGTGGTAACCCTGCATCCAGCAAGTTTATCAGCACCATTTTCCGACAGCCTGTGTTCACTTCATGTCTCTGTCACGTTTTGGTAATTCTCACAATGTTTCAAACTCTTTCATTACTATTATTTGTTATGATGATCTGTGATCAGTGATCTTTGATGTTACTAGTGTAATTGTTTTGGAGCACCACAAGCCAGCTCATATAAGACAGCAAACGTAATTGATAAATGTTTTGTGTAGTCTGACTGCTCCACCTACCAGCTGTTCCCCTATCTTCCTCTCCAAGGGCCTCCATATTCCCTGAGACAGAACTGTATTGAAATTAGGCCAATTAACCCTACAGTGGCCTCTAAGTGTTCAAGTGAAAGGAAGAGTTGCACATCTCTCCCCTTAAATCAGAAGCTAGAAATAATAAAGCTTAGTCATTAAGTGTTGAAAGCTGAGGTAGGTCAAAAGCTGGGCCTCTTACAGCACTTAAGCAAGTTGTGAATGCAGAGGAAAAGTTCTTGAAGGAAATTAAAAGACTTATTCCAGGAAACACAAATGTTAAGAAAGTGAAACAGCTTTATTGCCAGTATTGAGAAAGGGTGAGTGGTCTGGATAGAAGATCAAACCACCCTTAATGTTCCCTTAAGCCAAAGCCTAATCTGGAGCAAAATCCTTAGTCTCTTCAATTCTATGAAGGCTGAAGACTGAGAGAGGTGAGGAAGCTGCAGAAGAAAAGTTGGAAGCTAACAGGTCGGTTTATGAGGTTTAAGGAAAGAAGCTATCTCCATAACATAAAAGTGCAAGGTGAAGCAGCAAGTGCTGATGTGAAAGCTTTAGCAAGTTATTCAGAAGAGCTAAGATCATTGATAAAGGTGGCTATGCTGAACATAGATTTTTTTTCTTTTTCTTTAGACAAAGTCTTTCTGTGTTTCTCAGGCTGGAGTGCAGTGGCACGATCTTGGCTCACTGCAATTTCTGCCTCCCAGGTTCAAGTGATTCTTTTGCCTCAGCCTCCCTACTAGCTGGGACTACAGGTGTGTGCCACCACACCCAGCTAATTTCTTTTCTGGTTTTTGTTTTTGTTTTTTGAGATGGAGTTTCACGTTTGTCACCCAGGCTGGAGTGCAATGGCACGATCTTGGCTCACTGCAGCCTCTGCTTCCCGGATTCAAGTGATTCTCCTGCCTCAGCTTCCCCATTAGCTGAGATTACAGGTGTGCGCCACCATGCCTGGCCAGTTTTATATTTTAGTAGAGATGGGGTTTCACCATATTGGCCAGGCTGGTCACAAACTCCTGACCTCAGGTAATCCACCTGCCTTGGCCTTTCAAAGTGCTGGGATTACAGGCGTGAGTCATCACACCTGGCCTAATTTTTGTATTTTTAGTGGAGACGGGGTTTCACCATGTTGGCCAGGCTGGTCTTGAACTTCTTACCTCAAGTGATCCATCTGACACAGCTTACCAAAATGCTGAGATTACAGGAGTGAGCCACCGTGCCTGGCCAGATTTTCACTGCAAAGATGCCGTCTAGGACTTTCCTAGCTAGAGAGGAGAAGTCAATGCCTGGCGCCAAATGACAGGCTGACTCTCGTTAGGGCCTAATGCAGAAGGTGACTTTAAGTTGAACCAATGCTCATTGACCACTTTGAAAATGTTACGGCTTTTAAAAAGTATGCTAAATATCTGCCTATACTCCGTAAATGGAACCACAAAGCCTGGATGACAGCACATCTGTTTACAGCATGGTTTACTGAGTATTTTAAGCCCATTGTTGAGACCTACTGCTCAGAAAAAGATTCTTTTGAAAATATTACTGCTTATTAACAATGTGGCTGATCACCCAAGAGCTCTGATGGCAATGCATAAGAAGGTTAATGTTCTCATGCCTGCTAAAGCAACATCCATTCTGCAGTCCGTGAATCGAGTGATTTCTCCTTTCATCTCTTATTTGAGAAATTCATTCCATAAGGCTATAACTCTCATAGATACTGATTCTTTTGATGGAACTAGGCACAGTAAATTGAAAACTTTCTGGAAAGGAATCACTATTATCTCATTTATTATTGTTGTTGTTACTTTGGAGAGATGGGTCTCACTGTGTTGCCCAGGCTGGTCTCAAACTCAGGGGCTCAAGCGATCCTCCCACCTTGGCCTCCCGAAGTGCTGGGATGACAGGTGTGAGCCACCAGACCCAGCCATTCACTAGATTCTCTAAAGGGTATCTAGAAACCTCCTTTTCCCATCCTTGACTCCCAGATTAAGAGCCTTTCTCACTGAGAAGTCTTCCTTGGTTTGTCCCTTTTTCCTTCCTGTCTCGGAGAAAGAAGTCCCACTTCCTTTTCAAAGCAGATCCCTTTTGCTACTTTGTTTTGTTCTGTTTTGAGATAGAATCTGGCTCTGTCACTCAGGCTGGAGTGTAGTTGTGCAACCTTCACCTCCTGGGTTCAAACAGTTCTCATGTCTCAGTTTCCCGGGTAGCTAGGATTATAGGCACATGCCACCATGCCCAGCTAATTTTTGTATTTTTAGTGAAGATGGGGTTTTGCCATGTTGACCAGGCTGGTCTTGAACTCGCGGCCTCAAGTGATCTGCCTGCCTTGGCCTCCCAAAGTGCTGGGATTACAGGCATGCATCACCGCAAGCCTCTGCCCCCTTTTGCTACTTTGCATGTTAATCCCGTTTCCTCAAAAACCTTATCCAATCACTAAGTATGTGTTTTATCTCTTAAGTTTTTTCTCCCTAGGATCTGTTTATTGAAACTAACTCACTCAAAGATCACCATTTTTGAAAGCAGTGATTTATTTTTTAATCTTCATTCTCACCACTGTTTTACAGCATTAGACACTGGTAACTACTTCCTTGTTGAAATGTGGTCCTTCCTCAGTTGTAAATCTCAGTTATAAGCACTTCCTTGGTTCTTGATGAGCATTTCCTACTCAGTTTTCACCGTAAGACTGTACCCTCAGCAGTTTGGGAGGCCAAGGCGGGCAGATCATGAGGCCAGGAGTTCAAAACCAGCCTGGCCAACATGGTGAAACCCCATCTCTACTGAAAATACAATGATTAGCCAGGTGTGGTGGTGCTTGCCTATAGTCTCAGCTACATGGGAGGCTGAGGCAGGAGAATTGCTCGAGCCTGGCAGACAGAGGTTACAGTGAGCGGAGATCGTGCCCCGCTCTCCAGCCTGGGTGCAAGACTCTGTCTCAATTAAAAAAAAAAAAAGTTTAACTAGATTTCTCTAGATCTTTCTCCTGAGCTTGAGTTACTTTTCTGATTGCCTGCTAAATTGTTCCTCATGAACACACTCCTACCACCTTTCTCCCCAAGCCTGCTCATATTGAGTTCCTGTTTTCATTGAATGCATCACCATCCTTTGCAGTTACTCAGGATCAGGGTCTCAGCATCATCTTCAGCTCTTTTTGCTTTTGCACTACTGTTCCCCCATCCTGGCCTTTGCCAAGTCATATTGATCCTTTCTTTTACATATCTTTTATTCACTTCTACTTTTCCATTTCTACTGCTTTCATTATGGTACTTTTCATCTCTTATTAAGATTATTGTGATAGTTTCTTAACTAGTTCTTTTTACTTTTTCTCTGCCTTACCATGTTACCAGAATAACTTCCTAAAGCTCATTTCTGATCATATCACTCTCCTACTTAAAAATTTCTGACATAAGGGAATGCAAATTAAAACCACAGTGAGATACCACTTCACACTTATCAGGATAGCTATCATTAAAAAAAAAAACAGAAAATAAGCCAGGTGCCATGGCTGTCACCTATGATCTCAACTACTCTGGAGGTTAATGTGAGAAGATTGCTTGAGACCAGGAGTTTGATACCAGCCTGAGCAACATGGCAGACCCTTGTCTCAGAAAAAAAAAAAAAAGACCAGGTGTGGTGGCTCACGCCTGTAATGCCAGCACTTTGGGAGGCCGAGGCGGGCAGATCACCTGAGGTCAGGAGTTTGAGACCAGCCTCGCCAACATGGTGAAATCTCATCTCTACTAAAAATACAAAAATTAGCCTGGCATGGTGGTGCATGCCTGTAGTCTCAGCTACTCAGGAGGCTGAGTTGGGAGAATTGCTTGAACATGGGAGGTGGACATTGCAGTGAGCCAAAATTGTGCCACTGCACTCCAGCCTGGGCAACAGAGCGAGACTCGTCTCAGAAAAAAATAAAAAAAACAAAACCCAGAAAATTATAGGTGTTGGTGAGGATGTGGAAAAATTGGAATCCTTTTGCATTCCAAGTGGAAAGGTAAAATGGTGCAGCTGCTATGGAAAACAGTTTGGCAGTTTCTCAAAAAGTAAGCATAAAATTACCATATTTCCTAGCAATTCCACTCCTAGGCATATATCCGAAAGAATTGAAAGAGGGATTCAAACAGGTCTTTGTACACCAATGTTCATAGCAGCACTATTCACAACAGCCAAGAGGTGGAAACAATCCAAATGTCCATGAGGAGAACATATCAACAAAATGTGGCATATGCAGACAGTAGAGTATTCATCCATAAAAAGGATCAAAATCATGATACATGCTACAATATGGGTGAACCTTGGAAGTGTTTGCCAAAGTGAAATACGCCAGATACAAAAGAGCAAATATTATATGATTCCATTTATGTGAGGTCCCTACCTACAACAGGTAAATTCATAGAAACAGAAAACAAAATAGTGGTTGCTAGGGGCTGGGGAGAGAGAATAATGAGGACTTATTGTTTAATAGATACAGAGTTTCTGTTTGGGATGATGGAAAAGTTCTGGAAATTGATAGTGGTAATGGTTGTACAATATTGTGAATGTCCTTAATTATGCCACGGAATTATACACTTAAAAATGGTTAAAATGTTGGAATTTTATGTTATGTATAAAATTGTTACCACAAAATGTGTAATTTTATTTTGAGTATTATATGAAGTTGTCAGAGGTTTTATTGTTATTGTGGTAATATTGTAATTGTTACCGCAATAACAATAAAACCTCTGACAACTTCATATAATATTCAAAATAAAATTAAACATTTTAAAGGCCTTTGGCCAGGTGTGATGGCTCATGCCTGTAATCTCAGCACTTTGGGAGGCCAAGGCAGGTGGATCACCTGAGATCAGGAGATCAAGACCAGCTTGGCCAACATGGTGAAACCCCATCTCTAAAAATACAAAAAATTAGCCAGGCATGGTGGCAGGCGCCTGTAATCCCAGGTACTTGGGAGGCTGAGACAGGAAGACTGCTTGAACCCAGGAGGTGGAGGTTGCAGTGAGCCGAGATCATGCTGTTGCACTCCAATCTGGGCAACAAGAGCGAAACTCCATCTCAAAAAACAAAATTTTTTTAATTAAAAAAAGTAAAGACCCTGTACAGTCTGCTCGCTTTTGAATCATATAGTTAACATTTAACCTACATTCATCTCTCCAACATCCCTGCATCTCTGCCTCCAAGCTTTTGCTCAAAATATATAGTGTGCCTCTATTTTCCTTTAAGATTTAGCTCGAGAGCTACTTTCATAAAACTTCTCAAGATATAGCCCATTCAAATTCATTTTTTTTCCTCAAATCTGTTAGTAATTTGGACCTCGCTTATAGCAGTTAGCACATTTACTCTGTGGTATAGTTATTTGCCTGCATATGTGTCTTTTAGATTACAAGATTCCATCATTTAATGTAGTTGACACTCAATAAATGTTGACTGAATTGAATCTAATTAAACTGTCTCATTTGATAGATGGGGAAATTGGAATCCAGAGAAGACACACAATGACAGAGCCAGGACTAGTTTCAGGGTCTTGTGTCTGGTATTTCAACAAGTTTCTGTCTCCACTAGCATGCTGACATGCATCCATGGATGCTCAATCTACTGATGTTGGGCAGTTGAGTATTGTACTGCAGAACAAACACCAGATCCCATCGATGAGTCTTTCATCCATATAAAAAAGCACATGTGTTATTTGAAATCTTTGTGCATATGAAGATTATGATGTATTTTTATTCTGTTTTCAGCTTCATGTTTCCTGTTGCAGGTGGGATAAGACCCCCTCAAGGTATGTGAAAGCTTAAGTTTTGAACGTTTATTTTTCACTCTTGTGTTTCTGAATCTGGGAATTAAATAAGTAAATAGAAAATAAGTTCTGTTGCTGCTAAGTAGAGTAAAATTTCATATGTTCTTAAACCTATATGGCAGCTACTCTTAAAATTTCTCAAAAACTGTGTAATTTGGATAGTAATAAGGATCACTCTTCATTTCTCCAAAACTTATATAAACATTATGCTCATAGATTGTTTAACCTCAGAGGTGAAAGAGACTTTTGGGACAAGAATGTTAAAGAACAGGTGATAAAAATGAAGTGAGCTATAATTTACTTAATGATGCCTTTCTCCTAGATTGTTAGTGTCATGTCTGTCTAATGCTCAGTATCTCTAGCATCCGCTATGCTGACTTAACATAATACGTTCTTTGTAGATGTTCGTTGAATGAATAAATGAACATCTTTAGTTGTTTCACACTGGTATTTTTTCTCTATTTGATAGTATCTTATTATAATCATGTATTATAAACATATAATTTTGAAATTAAAAGAGATCACATACTCTGATTCAGCTTAAAGTATTTTAAATCTCAGGATTTTGTTTGGATTTGGGTTTTTATTTTTAATTTTTTTTTGAGATCGGGGTCTTGCTCTGTCGCCCAGGCTGGATGGCGTACAGTGGCGCAGTCAAGCTCACTGCAGCCTCAACCTCCTAGGCTCAAGCAGTTCTCCCACCTCAGCCTCCCAGGTAGCTGGGACCACAGGTGCATACCACCATGCCTGGCTGATTTTTTTTAAATACTTTGTAGAGATAGGGTCTCCTTATGTTGCCCAAGATGGTATCAAATTCCTGGGCTCAAGTGATCCCTCCTGCCTTGGCCTCCCAAAGCACTGAGATTACAGGCATAAGCCACCATATCTGGCCAAGTCTTAGTTTTATTCCTAGAAATTTCTCTACTGAGTATACCTCTTCTCTCTTGGTCTCAGACCAGGACCCACCAATATCAATTCTAGCTTTATCTTCAAGGAAATAGTAGTGAAGGAATATAATCTTGACCCATGCTGCCATGCAGCTGGGACACAACAGTGAAGAAGGAATATATCTGCCTTTCTCTTGATTCTTTCTGCTCATTTCTCCCACTCTGATGTATTCTCTCTCCCCTCAAACCAAGCTGCTTCTGAAAACTGGCTCTTTTTAAAAAGCCAGTGTTGATTGGTTATCATAGATTTGCTAGAGAAGGAGAGACTCCTGGGTCACCAGTAGAGATAAAAGATAAAAAGCAGCTCAGTAGCAGGTGGTCAGTGGCTCATCCTGGCTTTGTCTTCATTTATAATCAGTGATGGTGGTTGAGTTTCAGGTAAGTTTTTCCAAGGGTCAGTTGTATAGTTTTCATTGTGTTCATGTTTCTGCATTATTTAAGCTATCTGTAATTAGATGTGTCCCAGATTGAAATCAAATGGTTTGAGATATTTTGTTCTTTAGGAAGGTATTACAGAGTTGTGTGTT
The DNA here is from genome assembly GCA_963573385.1 of Cacajao melanocephalus. Taxonomy (NCBI): domain Eukaryota; kingdom Metazoa; phylum Chordata; class Mammalia; order Primates; family Pitheciidae; genus Cacajao; species Cacajao melanocephalus. Next base: position 69,540 of record CAUYLG010006386.1, on the reverse strand, counting down.
CATTATTGTGGTTTGTTATTTTGCATTTCTATAAACTTTCAAGTAGAAATCTGCATATGGAGTGAAGGAACTGGATAAGAAGAGATCCCAAAATGTTGCCTGATATTTTTTCTTAGGGAATTTGGAATTGGTTTGGAGATTTTTTTTTTTTTTTTTTTTTTTTACCAGTTTGTTAGAATGGACCTTTTGGTCATTTGAAGGCTTTAAATTATGCATGTATCATTTCTGAGAACACATGTAAGAAACCAGTAATAAGGATGGCCACAAGATCATGAGTACTTAAACAGGAGACAGAGGAAAGAAAGAGACATATTTTTTATTGTGTACACTTTTGTGCCTTGAAATATTATGCCAGATATCTGAGTTACCCATTCAGCAATAAAATAAAATCAATTAAAATGAATAAAACTTTTAAGTCCAAAGAAATAAGACAGAAAACATCTTACTGTGGCTATTTTCAATCTGTGTATTCTAATTCTCCATGACACCTTGTGATCTTTGTACTTGGTGTTCTTTGGTCTGGAATATTATTCCCAAATATTGGCATGGCCGGTTTTAAAAACAGGAGAAAAAAAGAAAAAAATCAAAATTAAAAAAATACATATACATATATATATCGGCATGGCTTGGTTTTTTATTTCCTTGAGGTCCTTGCTGAAATGCCACCCTGGTGAAACTTTCTTAATTGCCCTATGTAAGATAGCAACCACTCCATTCCCCCTTGCCCTGCTTTATTTTTTGCCCTAGCTCTTATCACCACCTGACATGTACTTATTTTTTTTATTATCTGTCTGTCCTGATTACACTGTAAATTCCATGAGAGTGAAGACCTGGTTTTGTTCATGGCTGTGTCCCTAGAACAGTGCTTAATACGGAGTAGGCCTCAAATACTTGAATAAGTGAATGGCCTACCTGTAATAACTGTTACCCACAAATGTGAATGTCCGTGCTTCTGAAATTAGGCTAGGTTATAAATAACCTGGAAGGTACACAAAAACCATAAGATAAACATGGTGTAATTTCCTAGATCTTTAATTTTTTAAGTTGACAGTTTGATATAAAGCTTTTTTCTTATGGTAGAACCAACATGGATGTAGTTTGAATGCAAAATTAGAATGAAATTTGTGCTCAGGCTATGTAGAGATTTTGTTTTATTCACTTCTGTGTACCAAGCACATAGAACTGTGCCTAGCATATGGTAGGCATTTAGTATGTGCCAAAATCCCAAAGGGATGTATATTTATTCACCTCTGCTCTTGGGAAAAGTTTGGGAAACACTAGCCTAAATCATACTTTCATAATAGTTTTCTGCCATGGCTATTTTGTGATAATTGTTATATTACCTATTCATGTAACAAAAAGGAAGAAGAATAACGTTTCTTTAAGCATAGTAAGTATTAAACAGTTTTACAAATGAGAAACCAAGGCATAGAAAGAAGCGCATTGCCCAAGATTTGTTATCTGCTGCTGTGTAACAAATTATCCCGAACTTTAAAAAGTAAGCATTTTATTATTTCATAGTGTGTCTGTGGGTCAGGAATCTAGGAGTAGGTCTGCTGGGTGGTTCAGGCTCAAGACCTCTTACGAGATTGCAATAAAGATGTCAGCCAGGCTTGCAGTCATCTGAAAGTTTCATGGAGCTGCTTCCAAGGTAGCTGATTGACATAGATGGCAAATTCATGCTGCCTTTTGGCAGAAGACCTCAGTACCTCACCACATGGATTCCCCATAGGTCTTACTGAATATTCTCATGACATGGCAGTGGCTTGCTCCAGAGCAAGTGATCAAAAAGAACAAGGAGGAAACTACAGTGTCTTTTAAGAACTAGCCTTTGGGCCAGGTGCGGTGGCTCATACCTGTAATCCAAGCACTTTGGGAAGCTGAGGCAGGTGGATCACTTGAGGTCAGGAGTTCAAGACCAGCCTGGCCAAAATGGCGAAACCCCATCTCTACTAAAAATGTAAAAATTAGCTGGGCGTGGTGGCAGGTGCCTGTAGTCCCAGCCACTTGGCAGCCTGAGGCAGGAGAATCACTTGAACCCAGGAGGCAGAGGTTGCAGTGAGCCAAGATCATGCCACTACTCTCCAGCCTGGGTGTCAGAGTGAGACTCTGGGTCAAAAAAAAAATAACTAGACTTTTAAGTTACATGCTGTCATTTCCACAGTATCCTATTGGTTATACTGGTCGGCCCTATTCAGTATGGAATGGAACAACACAAGGGTATGAATACCCCAATTAGGCCATACTGTTGGTTTTTTAATATGCATACAAATTCCATAGAAGAGCTATTATCTTCATTTTACAGATGAAGTTTTGTAACTTGTTCAAGATCACACAGCTAAGTAAATGATAGAGTTGGAATTCATATTTACATCTGTCTCACTCAGGACCTTGTGCTTTTTCCATTACACTCTGCTTCCTTCCAAGTAACAAGTCCTTTAGGTACTTACGGTTTTAAGAAAATAAACTTTAAAACACATTGACTTTAATAGTGCTTTACATTTTTCAGCAGGCCTGATGCCGATGCAGCAACAAGGATTTCCTATGGTCTCTGTCATGCAGCCTAATATGCAAGGGATTATGGGAATGAATTACAGCTCTCAGATGTCCCAAGGACCTATTGCTATACAGGTACTTGCTGCTTTAGTTGGTTTTTTACAAAGTTATTGTTTGTTGTTATGTTTATATATCAAGAGCTACAGACTAAGAACTTAATGTTACAATTAGAAATAAATGTCTTCCTTCAAACTAAAATGAAGATGTGTTCATGAGAGTGAGGGAAAAGGCTGGGCGCGGTGGCTAACACCTGTAATCCCAGCACTTTGAGAAGCCAAGGCGGGCATATCACTTGAGGTCAGAAGTTTGAGACCAGCCTGGCCAACATAACAAAACCCCATCTCTACAAAAACTACAGAAAAAAGCCGGGCGAGGTGGCGTGCGTCTGTAGTCCCAGACACTCGGGAGGCTGAGGCAGGAGAATCCCTTGAACCTGAGAGGTGGAAGTTGCAGTGAGCTGACATCACGACACTGCACTCCAGCCTGGGCAACAAAGTGAGACTCCATCTCAAAAGAAAAAAAAGCCAGAGGATAAAAGCACTTTTGCTTTTGTACTATTAACACATATCTTTAATGCCATATACTGTATTTCATTTTTACCTAGTGCTTTATTTTTTCTTTATTTTTGTTTTTTTTCAACTTTTATTTTAGATTCAGGGAGTACATGTGTTGGTTTGTTACAATTCTATATTGTGTGATGCTGAGGGAACCCATCACCCAGATAGGGAGTATAGTACCAAACAGCTAGTTTTCCAACCCTTCCCCCACTCCTTCTCCCCTCTCATAGGCTCCAGTGTCTATCAAGTCTATCTTTATGTCCATGTGCACCCAGTGTTTAGCTCCCACTTGTAAGTGAGAACATGCAGTATTTGGTTTTTTGTTTCTGCATTAGTTTACTTATTTACCTAATACTTTAGTTTTCTATTGCTGTGTGTTTTGTTATACCATATATACTTGTATACAGTAACACATGTATATAACTTATAAATAAGTAATATTAGGAGTTCACAATCAGAATTTTAATTTGAAACCATTGTTGTTTTGAAGTCAATTATGCAAATAAAGCTTCTGTTCTGTGTCTAAAGGGTCAGGAAATCTTCCAGTGTCATTTTTTATCCATCTCTAGAAGGAAGAAAATGGGAATACATTGAGATTTCTTGAGTTTTGAATCCATGTTAAGCTAGCTTTCACTAGGCTCTGCTGCAGAAACAGTCCCCAGATCTCAGTGTCTTACAAAACAAGTTTATTCCTAACTTGTGATACATACTCTGAGTGCTGACTCTGCTCCATGTTTTCTTTATCCTAGGACCTTCAGCCAGGACATCCTAGGTTCTTGGCATAGGAAAAAGAGATGACCAAACTCTGTGATGTCCTTTAAAGCTAACACTTGGAGGTAGCATTTATTAATCACTTCTGCTCACAAAAGTAATATGGCCCTAACATCAGTAGAGGAGGAATATACCAGGAAGAATGTAAACCACATAGGGATGTGTAGTCCTCTTAGAATAAAGGCAGCAAATAACTAAAAACAATCTGCCATAGAATGCAATGTATTTTAAACTAAGACTTTCTAAGCTTACTACTGAATTTTAATAACAATTGATACAAATTTTAAATCATTAATTTTTACACTAAACATTATTTTATGACTTAGACAATTATGTGAAAAATGTTTTTAGAATTTGAAACAACCAAAAACAATTTAAGAGTCTCTAACATGCAGAACAAGAAAAAAGTAAACTATGAGAGTTGTTAGTGCTTAATAATGTCCCTGAATGTCAGAAGCTTGTATATTAATGATTCTAAAACAAAGCAACCGAAGTCTTTTTCTTTAACCTTTAATCTTGCTGACAGGCATTATACTGTTTGGAAGCCGCTCACCATTCTTTAAGAAGAAAAATCATCTAGATCTTATTTTTCCCCCCAAACTCAATAGCTGTAACCAAACAGGGACATAGATGAAACAAACCCATTATTCCTTTAGTTATCTCTTAAGTCTTTGGAGATAAAAGTGATGATTCAGATAAAAAAGTCAACATAGAAATTTAGTCCTTTTTTTTTTATTTTTTATTTTCGAGACTGAGTCTTGCTCTGTTGCGCAGGCTGGAGTGCAGTGGCATGATCTCGGCTAACTCTAACCTCCGCCTCCCGGGTTCAAGAAATTCTCCTGCCTCAGCTTCCTAAGCAGCTGGGATTACGGGCATGCACCACCACATCTGGATAATTTCTGTATTTTTAGTAGAGATGGGGTTTCACAGTGTTGACCAGGCTGATCTTGAACTCCTAACCTCAAGCGATCCACCTGCTTTGGCCTCCCAGAGTGCTGAGATTACAGGCGTGAGCCATCGCACCAGCCAGAAATTTAGTCTTGATTATTATTATATTATTATTGATGATTATTATAACCACTCCTTTCCCCAAAACACATAAAAAGAAAACACTCTTCATGATTTACAATACATTTTTAAATTATTCTGAAGCATTTCAAACATCTAGGCAAGTATAGAGCACATGATGTACATGTGTAAACCTGTTGCAATCTGTTGTGTAATTGTAAGAAATAATAGAAATCCTTTGCCCGGTTCCTCTATTGGTGAAAACTTCTAGAACTATAGTAACACAACCAGCGTATGGACATTGGTACAGCCGAGACACAGAACATTTCCATCTCCCCAAGGATCTCCTCACGTTGCCCTTTTGTAGCTATTATACTCCCTTCCTTCCTGCCCCACCTTATTTGCATTCACTAGTGTATTCCCCATTTCTATAATTTTGTGGTTTCAAAAATGTTACATAAATGGAATCATTAACCTTTTGGGATTGGCGTTTGTCACCATAATCCCTTCAGATTCATCCAAATCGCTGCATGTATCAATAGTTCATTTTTTTTAATTGATGAGTGTTAGTCCATGGTGTGGATGTATGACAGTTTGTTTAACTGTTCTCTCACTGAAGGACATCAGGGTTGTTTACAGTTTTTGGCTATTACAAATAAAGGTTTTTGTGGGAACGCAGATCCTCATTTCTTAGGATAAATGCCCAAGAGTGCAATTGCTGGGTTGCATGGTATTGCATTTTTGGTTCTTTAAGACACTGCCAAACTTTTTTCCAGAGTAGCTCTACTGTTTTACATTCGCACCAGCAATGTATCAGAGGTTCAGTTATACTGCATCCTTACTTGCATTTAGTGTCATTATTTTTTGTTTAGTCATTCTGATAAGTACGTTGTAATATCTCATGGTTTTAATTTGCAGATGATGTTGAGCATCTTTTGATGTGTTTATTTACTATCATTACATTTTCTTCAGAGAAATGTCTTTTCATAGCTTTTAATTGAAGCAATTTTTTAATTGCATTTTTTGGTATTTTACTATTGAATTTTGAGAATTCTTTATATCTTTTAGATACTAGTCTTTTGTCAGGTATGCAGTTTACAGGTATTTTCTTGTCTGTAGCTTGTCTTTTCATCCTCTTAACAGGGTCTTTCACAGAGAAAAAGTTCAATTTTGATGAAATTCAGTTTGCCAATTTTTCATTTTATGGATCATGCATTGGTGTAAGTCTAAGAGTTACTCACCTTGCCCTAGATTCTGAAGATTTTCTCCTATTTTTTTTTTAAGTTTTATACTTTTAAGTACATGATCCACTTTGAGTTAATTTTTGTGTAAGATTTAAGACCTAGATTGAGGTTCTTTTACCTCTCTCTTTTTATCTATGCATGTCTGATTGCCCCAGCAACATTTGTCAAAAAGGCTATTCTGCTTCCATTGAAATGCTTTTACATTTTTGTCAAAAATCAGTTGGGCATGCTCGTGTGGATCTTCCTTTAGGTTCTCTGTTCTGTTCCATTGCTTTACGTATATGTCTGTTCCTTCACCAATAACACAGTCTTCGTGATGGTAGCTATACAATAAGGTTGATTCCTCCTACATTCTTCTTTTTAAAATTGTTTTAACTATTCTGGTCCCTCTTCCTTTCCATATGAGTTTTGGGATAATGTTGTCTATCTCTGGAAAAACTTGCTGGAGTTTGTTAGGCATTGTCTTAAACTTCTGTATGAATTTAGGGAGAATTGATATCTTTGAGAATTGACGTCGTCCAACATATGAACATGGGATATCTCTTCATTTGTTTAGGTCTTTGGTTCCTTCTGTCTGCACTTACATAGTTTTCAGCATAAAAGTCACATCCATGTTTGGTTAAATTTACATCTAAATATTTTAATTTTTTGAGCAGTTATGAATGGCATTGTTTTTTAGTGTCAGTGTTCACGTATTCATTGTTAGTATATAGAAATACAGTTGACTGTATATGTTTGTATTCTTCAACCTTACTGAACTAATTTATTCTAGAAATATTTTTATGGATTCCATGGGATTTTTTATGTAGGTAGTCAGGTCATACCTTTATCAAATTTTAACATGCCACATTTGCTTTACATTTTTTTAAAGAATTGAAAAATACTTTCCAGGTGGGTGCAGTGGCTCACGCCTGTAATTCTAGCACTTTGGGAGGCCAAGGCAGGTGGATCACCTGAGGTCAGGAGTTTGAGACCAGCCTGACGAACATGGAGAAATCCCATCTCTACTAAAAATACAAAATTAGCTGATCGTGTTGGTGCATGCCTATAATCCTAGCTATTCGGGAGGCTGAGGCAGGAGAATTGCTTGAACCCAGGAGGCGGAAGTTGCAGTGAGCCGACATTGTGTCATTGCACTCCAGCCTGGGCGACAAGAGTAAAACTCCATCTCAAAAAAAAAAAAAAGAAAGGAAAAATACTTTCCTTCGTCTCCTTCCTCAGAGGTTGTTATCACTATCATGAATTCAGTGTTTATAGTTCCTGTATATATTTTTATACTTTGTTTTTTTTGGTTTTGTTTTTGTTTTTTGAGATAGAGTCTCACCCAGGCTGGAATGCAGTGATGCGATCTCAAATCACCAACTCACTGCAACCTCTACCTCCTGGGTTCAAGTGAGTCTCCTGCCTCAGCCTCTGTGGTTAGTACCTGGAATTATAGGTGCCCACCACCTCACCCGGCTAATTTTTGTATTTTAGCAGAGATGGGGTTTTACCATGTTGGCCAGGCTGATCTTGAACTCCTGACCTCAAGCAATGTACCCACCTCTGCCTCCCAAAGTGCGGGAATTACAGGCGTGAGCCACCGTGTCTGGCCATATTTTTATACTTTTATTATTTTATATATGTGTATATTCATGAGCAATATATAATAATTTCTAGGTTTTAAATTTTACGTAAGTATGTATCCTTCAGCATCTTGACTTTTAAATTTAACATTATTTTCCTCCAAGATTTATCCCTGTTGTAAAATTATGCCAAGTTTATTCATAGTAGCTGCTGTTTGGTATTTCATTGAGTGAATATATGTTGTTCTACTGACAGACATTTAAATTGCTTCTAATGTTTTGCTGTTTTGATCTCATTGATTTCTGAGAGTTTATTATATATTCTGGATTCTAATCCTTTGTGGTTATGTGTGTCGCCAGTATCTTCTCCTACTCTTTGGCCTCTCTTTTAATTTTGTTTATAGTGTCAAGTTGCGTAGAAATTAAGTCAGATGGATAAATCATTCCTTTTTTTGTTTTTGTCTTATCTAAGACATTCTTCCCTACCTGTTTTTTCTTATTTTAAAAAATTTAAGTTTATTTTGTTGTTGTTGTTGTGACAAAGAGTCTCGCCCTGTTGCCCAGGCTGGAGTGTGGCACAATCTCGGCTCACTGCAACTGCAGTCTCCCGGGCTCAAGAAATTCTCCTGCCTTAGCCTCCAGAGTAGGTGGGATTACAGGCATCCACTACCACGCCTGGCTAATTTTTGTATTTTTGGTAGAGAATGGGGTTTTACCATGTTGGCCAGGCTGGTCTGAAACTCCTGGCCTCAAGTGATCTGCCTGCCTCAGCCTCCAAAAGTATTGGGATTACAGGTGTGAGCCAATGCGCCTGGCCCTTCTTTTCAAATTAAGTCTCTAACCTACTTAGAATTGTTCTTTAGTATCAGTGTGAGGTAGAAGGATGTAATTTTATTATGTTCCATTATAGTCAGTTGTTCCCAAATCATTTATAAATAGACCATTTTTTACTTATTTCTGTGATTATTCCTGTAATATCAAATTTCTTTATATGCTTTGGATTAATTTGTGGGCTGATGTATGTGTCCCATTGCTGTATCTGTCTTTCCTTGCATCAGTAAATATCTTATACCTTAATTATCTAGCCTAAGCATTGATATCTGATAGTATGGATGATCCTTCTTTGTTTAAAGAATTATGGCTGATTCATGGTCCTTTGCCCTTTAGTATAATCTTGTTTGTTTGAGACAGAGTTTTACTTTTGTTGCCCAGGCTGGAGTGCAGTGGAGTAATCTCAGCTCACTGCAACCTCCGCCTCCAGGTTCAAGCTATTCTTCTGCCTCAGACTCCCAAGTAGCTGGTATTATGTGCACAACACCATTTCCTGGCTAATTTTTGTATTTTTAGTAGAGACAGGGTTTCGCCATGTTGGCCATGCTGGTCTTGAACTGACCTCGGGTGATCCACCTGCCTCGGCCTCCCAAAGTGCTGGGATTACAGGTGTGAGCCACCACACCTGGCCACCCTTCAATATAATTTTAAGATCAACTTGTCAAAACCTGTTGGGGTTCTAAGTGAAATGGACACTTTTACTCTTCTAGTCTTAACTGTCATACTGTATTTCTCAACTTATTTAAATCTTAAGTAGCCATCAGTTTATCAAATGTATCTCAGATTTCTGAGTTCTTTCTTTGGGTGTGTAATCCACTCGGTGTATAATTAAAGACTAGTATCTCTTAGATTTCAAAAGTCTATAAAAACTTAGTGCCTCCTTTCCAGGTGTAGTGGGGAAACAAAATCCCATTTAGTAAATTTGAATGTTCCTCAAGAAAGGAGTTTGTAAGTAAGAAGGTAATATGTATAACACCTTCATTTCTTTAATTCTTTATTATTTTTATAGAACACTTTGCCTTATTTTTAATCTCTATGGTTTGGGTAGTTTCTTTTGTATTTTATATGCTTTGGGTAAACTAAAAAAAGAAATAAAAATTTAATTATAGGACTGTGATACCAATTTTTAGCAGCAAGAGAACAATACTATGATTTTACATAAGTACACACAGCTATCTCCACCCAAGATTTAGAATAGAGAACATTAGTAATAAAGCAGTATTGTTTGTAACTCCAGCTGTAGAGTGCTAGAAACTCTTCAGAAGCATTCCAAGCTGGCTGGGTGTGGTGGCTCAACATCTGTAATCCTAGCACTTTGGAAGGCCAAGGTGGGCGGATCATTTGAGGTCAGGAGTTCAAGAGCAGCCTGGTCAACCTGGGGAAACCCCATCTCTATTGAAAATACAAAAAATAGCCGCGCATGGTGGCATATGCCTGTGGTCTCAGTTACCTGGGAGGCTGAGGTGGAAGGATCACTTGAGCAGCCTGGGAGGTGGAGGTTACAGTGAGCCAAGATTGCACCACTGCATTCCAACCTGGGTGACAGAGCAAGACCCTGTCTAAAAAAAAAAAATAAGAAGAATTTAAAGTGAATCCTCAATGTTTTTCTCTCCAGCAAGATTCAGAGGTTTTTGTATAAGCATGGAGAGGTTGATTAGTTGATTCTAATCAGGGGTGAAGTTTCCCAGGCGACCATGTTAAGAAATTGACAATTAAGGGAATTAAAGATCTTTACAAGGGCATTTAATAGTAAGCCTCGGAGTCTAAGTTGAACAAGAAGGGAAGTAAGGACATAATGAAGATGATGGATCATGAGAAAAGTGGCAAAATTAGCAGGTGGAACCTGCAAAATAAGCTCAGGGAAAAAAAATAAATTAACAGGTGGGAGATACTGAGATAGGAGAATTACTGGTCTAGATGAGCTAGAAGGACAGGAGGTGGTCATCAAGTGTCAGGATGCCTAACATCCAGATTTTGGACATGAGGCAGTCTTTGGTGCTGATAGTTGAAGGGTATTACCACAGAATGGGAAGCTGGAATTGTATCTTGGGCATGATTGTGAAGAGGAGGCTAAAAATATGGAAAACCACAGTGTTAGGTGAGTTATCCATGTGGGTGATTGTTGATGTTAGCAAGAGCAGTTTAGGGATAGAATGGAAGATGGCAAAGTCTGAAGCATTCAGCTGAAGAGTAGGGAAGTTGAGGGTCAGTAGATGACATGAACAAGGTCAGATAGTAAATGAAGTCTACTGGTGAGAAATTAAAATGTATTCAGGTTTTTGAAGACAGAGGAGAAAAGATTTAGAAGAAGCAAGAAGAATATTCCCCACTTACAGCAAATATAGAAGAGAAGCAGTAATCTCCAAATGAGAGGGTATCACGGACAGATTTTAGTTAGGTACAGAAGGGGAACTTTTTAGGGAGGTTGAGTAGTAGAAGAGTTTTCACTCACTAAAAATCAGCCATTTAATCAGTATCATTGTCATCATTTTTGATATTAGATTTTGAGCCAGGTGTGATGGTGCACACCTATAGTCCTAGCTACTCTGGGGCTGAGGCAGGAGGATCTCTTGAGCCCAAAAGTTGGAGACTGCAGTGAGCTGTGATTGCACCTGAGTGACGCAATGAGACCCTGTCTCTAAAAAACATAATATTATTAAATTTTATGATTAGCTATTGTATTATTCTTATTTCTGGATACTTTAATAAACTATAACATATCATTTTTTATTGAATATGTTTCATTTTCTATAAAAGTTTGACTATTAGGCCTTTGGTAATATTAAAATATTCATTATCCTCGCATATATATTAGAAAATCAGATTTAATTTTATTTATGGTGTGTTTACCATGTGCCAGCTCTTACCTATTGCTGTAAATATGAAAATATGTAAGATATAATACCTCTTCTCAAAGAGGATCAGTGAGGTCACAAGAATATCACTTGTGAGCATATACTTCCATATACACACAGCTATCAGACTATTAGCAGTGATCACCTCTGGGACAGTGAAGGGCTAGATATTAAAGGGAGCTTTCCAATTTTAGCATCTTTTAATACAATATATTTTTTACAAATAAAAGTATTAAGATAGAATTTATGGGAGTCACATTTTTGTATGATAATTAAAAGGAGAAATTGTGTTTTTTAAGCCTTTGTCTGTTTCTTCTAGGCAGGAATACCAATGGGACCAATGCCAGCAGCGGGAATGCCTTACCTAGGACAAGCACCCTTCCTGGGCATGCGTCCTCCAGGCCCACAGTACACTCCAGACATGCAGAAGCAGTTTGCCGAAGAGCAGCAGTAAGAGATCGCCAAAATTCAAGAATTGCAAAGATACATTATAGTATCTATCTTAAGAATTGTCTAATGATCTCTAGTGCAGATTTGAAATTAAAACAGTCAAAAGTTGCCTTTAAAACTCTTAAGGCCTGGCCCAGTGGCTCATGTCTATAATCCCAGCACTTTGGGAGGCTAAGGCGGGCAGATTGCTTGAGCCCAGGAGTTTGAGACCAGCCTGGGCAACATGCTGAAATCTTATCTCTACAAAAAATAGAAAATATTAGCCAGGCATGGTGGCTCATGCCTGTAGTTCCAGCTGCTCAGGTAGCTGAGGTGGGAGGATCACCTGAGCCCTGAGGTTAAGACTGTGGTCATGCCACTGTACTCCAGCTACGGCAACAGAGTGAGACCCTGTCTGAAAAAAAAACCCTCTTTAAAATACCATTATTATAAGTTTAGAGTCAAAAGGGACCTTAGAGATCCTCTAATTCAACCTTCTTGTTTTACATCTAGTGAAAACAAAGTCTGGGAAAATGAAACAACTTGTCAGTCCAGGTTACACAGTTACCAGCAAAGCCTGGACCCAAAGGCAGGCTTCCTGATTCCCAGATCATTACTCTTTCTCCTGTATGACATTGGCTTCCCAAGCAGGTTCTTTTTTAATGTGCAGAGCAAAGTGTGTTCTTGTATTTATTTGCCTCCCTGTTTTTTGAGAATACTTTTGTATGCAAAAGCTTGTTTCCTCTTCCTGCAAATCAGATAAGAAATAAATTCATATACATAATTTAGGTAAATCATTCTTTCGACTCATGTCACATATTTTGGAATTAATATAGTGAGGAAACAGGATTGTCGCAATGAAATTTACACTTCTAGAAATGCAACATCATATTGCTGAAACTGTTAGAAATCTGAATATAGGCCGGGCATGGTGGCTTACGCCTGTAATCCCAGTACTTTGGGAGGCTGAGGCAGGCGGATTGCCTGAGGTCAGGAGTTCGAGACCAGCCTAATATGGTGAAACCCTGTCTCTACTAAAAATACAAAATTAGCTGGGCATAGTGGCACATGCCTGTAATCCCAGCTACTTGAGAGGCTGAGGCAGGAGAATTGCTTGAATCCTGGAGGTGGAGGTGGAGGTTGCAGTGAGCCAAGATCACGCCATTGCACTCCAACCTGGGCAACAAGAGCGAAACTCCGTCTCAAGGAAAAAAAAAAAAACTCTGAATATAAAACACAGTGTATAATCCCGGGAGCTGGTTCTTTATTAGATCATTTTTCCTTCAGAAAACGATTTGAACAGCAACAAAAACTCTTAGAAGAAGAAAGAAAAAGGCGCCAGTTTGAAGAGCAGAAGCAAAAGCTCAGACTTTTGAGCAGTGTGAAACCCAAGGTAATATTTCAATTACTTATAACCCAGAACATACACACCCTGAAGTTGCTTCTTCTCACTCACACAATGGATTTCCTCATTGGGGCACCAGCCCGAGCTGAGGCTGTGATTGATTCTTTCCGTTTCAGTTTAGCTAATTCCTAATGTAAAGGATTTTTCATTTTCTGTAAAGATACACTGTTGTCAATGAGAATAGGGTATCAGCCATTATCTTCTCAGCTCTTTTTTGGTATCATGGCAGTTTGTAATATTTTTCTTGGGAAATAGTAATCCTGAATTCAGTGATATTTCGTATTTCTCTTAGAGCCTTCATAGGACACTTAATATCAAACAGGTCTATCTTAAAAGTATAAATTGGCCCTTTAATGTTTTTATTTTCTGTGGAGTGTCATTTTGTGTCAATGTTTAATCATTTACCAATGTCTTTCTGACCTGGAAAATTCATTATCAGAAGTGTGTGGTAAAAATACTGGAAATAGATGAATATCTGTGCTTTTCTTAATTTGAGAGGGTTTAAGACACAGGGATAAGTAAAGAAATACACATATATTTGTTGTCTCTTAGACAGGAGAGAAGAGTAGAGATGATGCTTTGGAAGCCATAAAAGGAAATTTAGATGGATTTTCCAGAGATGCAAAAATGCACCCTACTCCAGCATCACACCCCAAGAAACCAGGTAGTTTTAAGAAGCATTACATTTTTCTTTTCTTGGAAGGTGGTTTAAGTAGTCCCTGTTTGTTTACCTGGCCATTATATGTGTGTGTGAAAAGTCAGTGCAGAACTCTTCAAGCTGAGTACAGATTTGGATGTTCTCAAATGTACAGTGGCTTAAGAGCTCTAGTCTGGATAACAACTGTCTTGGGAGGAAAAAAACCTCTTTGTCTTCTAATTAAATGTCAGTATGACAATTTCACCTGTAAGTTTTCTGTATATAAATATGTAAACATTAGTAAAACCTATTTACTCAGAGCAAATGTAATAAAGGAGTTTACCATTTAATTCTCATTGTTTTACAGTAACCTTTATGAGCTAGTTCTGATTTCATTATTTAATGTGATGAAACTTAAAATTCTTAAAATGCCTCATTTTAAAAAATCATAGGTATAATAATACTCCTCATGAAATTTTAGTTTCTCTAATGCAGTTCTTTAGTTTTTAATCAACATTTATTGTCAGGTAAGCAAAAAGAAATGTGCCTATTTAGAGCAGGGTAAAGGGATTTGGGCGAGTTGAACTGAGTCTTGTCTTTGCATAATTGTTACCACATTCTTTTTAAAAATTCAACATTTCAGGCCAGGCACCATGGCTCATGCCTGTAATCCCAGCACTTTGGGAGGCCGAGGCCAGTAGGATCACTTCAGGTCAGGAGTTCAAGACCAGCCTGGCCAACGTGGTGAAACCCTGTCTCTATTAAAAATACAAAAATTAGCTGGGCATAGTGGTGCAAGCCTGTAGTCCCAGCTGCTCAGGAGACTGAGGCACAAGAATCGCTTGAACCTGGGAGGCAGAGGTTGCAGTGAGCTGAGATCGTGCCACTGCACTCCAGCCTGGGTGACAGAGAGATCCAATCTAAAAATAAATAAATAATAATAAATGTGAAGAAGCAACAATAAAATAGTATTATTAACGAGCTTCATATTAAATGTAGCTTCTGTAGAACAGGTTTATTGTAAATAAAAAGCCACAGTGCCTTTTTTTTCTTTTTCTTTTTCTTTTTTTTTTTGAGACAGAGTCTCGCTCTGGCATCAGGCTGGAGTGCAGTGGTGCGATCTTGGCTCACTGCAACCTCCGTCTCCCAGGTTCAAGCAATTCTGCCTCAGCTGCCCGAGTAGCTGGGACTACAGGCACATGCCACCATGCCCAGCTAATTTTTCTGTGTTTTTAGTAGAGATGGGGTTTGACCATGTTGGCCAGGATGGTCTCAATTTCTTGACCTTGTGATCTGCCTGCCTCAGCCTCCCAAAGTGCTGGGGTTACGGGTGTGAGCCACCGTGCCTGGCTGACTTTTTTCTTTCCTGTTTTTTTTTTTTTTTTTGAGACAGAGTCTCACTCCGTCACCCAAGCTGGAGTGCAGTGGCATGATTTCAGCTCACTGCCACGAACTCGGCTCACTGCCATCTTTGCCTCCCAAGTTCAAGTGATTCTCCTGCCTCAGCCTTCCAAGTAGCTGGAACTATAGGCGCATGCCACCATGCCCAGCTAATTTTTGTATTTTTAGTAGAGATGGGGTTTCACCGTGTTAGCCAGGATGGTCTCGATCTCCTGACCTTGTGATCCGCCCGCCTCGGCCTCCCAAAGTGCTAGGATTACAGGCATGAGCCACTGCACCTGGCCGACGTTTGTATCTTTTAGTGCCAAAGATCTTTTAAAGGTAGTCTTCAGGAAGGGTTTACTTTCTTAAATCGACTATAGTTGTTTGATTCAGCACTTTATGATATCCCAGTGTTGATGCTTTTCACAAGAAAATATGATCTTAATAATGTGTTTAATGTTCTTGTCTTGGCTGGGTGTGGTGGCTCATGCCTGTAATTCCAGCACTTTGGGAGGCCAAGGTGGGTGGATCACTGAGGTCAGAAGTTTGAGACCAGCCTGGCCAATATGGTGTATCTCTGTCTCTACTAAAAATACAAAAATTAACCAGGCGTGGTGGTATGTGCCTGTAGTCCCACCTACTTGAGAGGCTGAGCCAGAAGAATCGCTCGAACCTGGGAAACTAAGGAGAGGTTGCAGTGAGCCGATATCACGCCATTGCACTCCAGCCTGGGCATCGCAGCAAGTCTGTCTCAAAAAAAAAGTTATTGTCTTTTGTAATTTTTATTCCTCATATGGTAACTTTACTGAAATATGATCTATGCAAATGTGTGGATCAGACATATTTCAAAAATTACAAGTTTGTATTGTGCATTATTTCTTTCTGAATTTCTTAGTAAATAATGGAATTTCGTCATCATAGTATATATCTATCCAAAATTTATTCATCACTGTATCAGTAGGTTTTCTTTTATCTGATGTATATTGGTTTGAGATAATATTATCTAGATAAACAGATCATTTTGACTTCAAAAATTATCATCACTTTGATGTAAATCATTAATGGTCTCAGGGGAAAAATTATTGATCTAATGAAAGAAAGACAGTCAAGGCCAGGAGTTTGAGACCAGCCTGGGCAACATAGTGAGACACCATCTCTATGAGAAAAAAGAGGAAAGAATGAGCTGGACATGGTGGCATGTGCTACTCAGGAGGCTGAGGCTGGAGGATTGCTTGAGCCGAGGAGTTTGAGGCTGTTACGATCATGAGCTTCAGCATGCCACAGCACTTCAGCCTAGGTGACGGAGCAAGAACCTGTCTCTAAAATAAATGAATAGATACATACATTTTTAGTTTTGCCTGTTTTGAACCAAATGCAAAGTAGCTATTAAAACTCCCCTTTAAAAAGACATAAAATTGTGTATAAATAGACATCAAAGCGTTTTACATGCATCATATAATTCCATTTGACCATTGTTACTTGTTATTTCTTGTTCACCTCCACTATTTATGTTTCAGTATATTCTTTTGGAATTGTGCTACATCTTAATTTCTTTTTCTCTGTTGGTTTCCATTTTTGTGTGTTTCATTGCCATTTTCCATTTTGCAGATTGCCCCACATCTCATTCTACTAAAACTGTCTCCCCATCACCTGCCCTTCTTGACGAAGAAGAATTCAGTGACTTTATGCAGGGGCCTGTTGAAGTTCCCCCCTGTGGGCCTTCTTCCATGTCCCAGCCCTTTCAGTCTTTCCACCCCTCCACCCCACTTGGCCAGTTGCATACACAGAAGGCTGGGACACAGCCTCTCCCTCCAGGTCAGAGTCCAGTGCCTTTTGCCTTACATGGTGTCCCTGGGCAAATTTCTTACTTCTCTACTGCTTCAGCCTCACACAATATACCGAAAGCAGGTAACTCTTAGCATTATTAATGAAAATATTCTTAAGATATCCTGGCATAACTTACATCTGTTATATAAGTAGAATAATCCAGTGATGTTGGCAAATGTGTACGTGAATGTATGACTACTATTGAAATTCAACAAAATAAGAGTCTAGATTTTTAAGTTCTGGGGTCTTCACATTCCAGAAAGGTGATTTAAAACTTTTGCTCCTCAACTAGGAGCAATTTAAACTGCCATATAACTTTAAAAGAAATCTTCTGATTTTTCCAGAAGATTGTTGTTTGGGAGATTCACCAATATCATTTTCTTAAGATTAAGGAGCTAGGAAAGGCTTCTTTAGAAAGTGTTCTTTCTGGTTCAGTGACAGAGCACTTGGGTGCAGAAACCCAGGTTGTTCATTTACTATCAATTTGTCCTTGGTCTGCCTTAGATTTTGTCACCTATAAAATGAATAGAGACAGCTACACATCCTGGCTTGAGACAGTGCTGGGAGGGATCTTAGCAGACATGTACTGAGTCCAGACTTTCTCAGTTGATGGACATAGAAACAGAACAAGAGATGATGATGGTGTTACTGGCCAGAGGCCTCCCTAGGAATTAGTGAGATTGTCGCATTTCAAAGGTAGTGTTCCTTCCACTACACTCTTCTACCTACTGTCTCATAGAATTCTTTGGAATCATAGTAGGATAATTATGTTTAAGTTCTCTGAAATCTCTAAAGTCTCTTAAGTCCTATGCAGATGTGTGGTGATTGAATTATTTCAATGTTTACTTTATATGTGGCAGGCCTTCCCTTTAGTATATGGGGATGAGGTAGGTACCATGGCTCACGTGTGTAATCCCAGCACTTTGGGAGGCTGAGGTGGGCAGATCACCTGAGGTCAGGAGTTACAGACCAGCCTGGCCAACATGATGAAACCCTGTCTCTACTAAAAATACAAAAATTAGCTGGGCGTGGTGGCGGGCACCTATAATCCCAGCTACTCAGGAGGCTAAGGCAGGAGAATTGCTTGAACCTGGGAGGCAGAGGTTGCAGTGAGCTGAGATCGCACTAGTACAATCTACAATTTTTTTTGAGACTCTGTCTCAAAAAAAAAAAAAAGAACATGGGGGTGGAGGTGGATGATTGAGAAGATTAGACATATACAGTTATATACAAATAATCCTTCATGCTGTTTGTTTAGGCCCTTCCTTGGAGGAGAAGCTCCTAGTATCTTGTGATATAAGTACATCTGGGCAGGAACAAATTAAATTAAATACCTCTGAAGTTGGCCACAAAGCCCTAGGCCCAGGTTCCAGTAAGAACCATCCCAGTTTAACGGCCAGTAACGGGGGTGCTGTAGATGGATGTGTAAGTGGTACCACCACTGCCGAGGCAGAAAAGACTTCAGATCAAAACCTGTCAATTGAAGAGAGTGGTGAGCTCGTGAAACATTCAGCAAAAAACTTGTTTAACCAAACGTTGCTCAAATGCTAACACCTTAAGCATTAATCTTCAAATGTATGCTGCTTGATTTTGCTAATCGAAATTTTGCTTGAAATATGTTTAATGCATTCTGTTCTCCAATTAACCCCTAAGATTTTGCTCTGAATTCTTTCAACATACTGTTACTCTTTTTAAAAAATGATTTTGTTAACTGGTTTTCTTAATTGGAATCATTTCTGATTTAGAATTTTCTTTCCTTTTTTTCCCCCCTTATGCTTTCTGTTCTTCCATAAAGGTTGAAAAGTTAAAATATAACTGGAAAAGTCACCAATGAGAATATACTTTTGCTTTCTCTAAAATAAATCATATGCACCACTGCCTAAAATATCTAAATTTTATAAATTCAACCCTCAGAAATAAATTAAAATGTAGGCAGCCTAGGAGGCAAACTTTTGGAGGATATTTTACTGGACAGAAAACCCCAAAAGTCCTGTATATTTAAGACAACAGTATCATATGTAGGTTTAAAAAAAAAAAAAAGAAAGAAACTTTGCAAAGAAACATTAGTAAAAGCTGCAAGTAAAGCTTGGACAATTAAAACTTCTTAATCGACATTTATCTGATATAATTTTAAACTATCATCTGTCATGATTTTTTCCTTAATTTGTAATACCTGTTAAGTGGTGCAAGGCTGATATGATTTAGAATATTGATTTGATACATTTAAGTTTTTGTATAATTCACTCTTTAGAACATAGTTAGTATACAAGAGTTGCTTAGAAACCAAATAATTTTATTCTGAATCAGAGGGCAGGGGACCAAATA
Source organism: Cacajao melanocephalus (assembly GCA_963573385.1). NCBI lineage: Eukaryota > Metazoa > Chordata > Mammalia > Primates > Pitheciidae > Cacajao > Cacajao melanocephalus. The sequence goes on along the minus strand of CAUYLG010006386.1, from coordinate 50,147 downwards.
TTTAATTGTATTGGTGACTTTTTGAGTGTCTCCAGGCAGTGCTGTTTATAAAAAACATGGCTCAGTGTGATTTCCCCATCTTCTCCATGAACTACTATATACATTAATGTTTCTTATCTTCTAGGTGTGGGAGTATTTCCCTCACAGGATACTGTTCAGCCCAGAATGCCTCCTTGGATTTACAATGAGAGTTTAGTTCCAGGTAAAAAAGCTTCTTTGCCTAGGATTCCCATCTGGATATTTTGCTTTAAATATTGTAAATGCAGTTGTAAGTACTGTTGAAGTTACAAAATATGTGGAAGGAATTGTCTCTTTTTTTCTAAAAGAGTACAGAAGTTAAATGTCGCGTTTCATAAGACTGCCTCATATGTGGAATAACTATATAAATGAAGGAGAATAGTTTTGTCTTAATGTTTTATTAACCATCATACTTTTATTTTTAAAAGCTTTCTTAGATTTATCATGCTTTTATGGACATTATCAAATATTTACTTCAGCAATTTACTTAACCAAGAATTTTGCTAAAATATGTAATGTAATTTTCTGAATTCTTAGTTTATATTTTTAAAAATATTCTTTCTATGACTTGTTTGTAATACCATATGAAGTAAAAGACCATGTGGCATCTTTTTTTCCACATTGGAAGATGTGCAAGATGATGTTTACTTTTTTTTTTGAGATGGAGTCTCACTCTGTCACCCAGGCTGGAGTGCAGTGGCATGATCTCAGCTCACTGCAGCCTCTGCCTCCCAGATTCAAGCCATTCTCCTGCCTCAGCTTCGAGAGTAGCTGGGATTACAGGCATGTACCACCATGCCTGGCTAATTTTTTTGTATTTTTAGTAGAGACAGGGTTTCACCATGTTGGCCAGGCTGGTCTCGAACTCCTCAGCCTCCCAAAGTGCTGGGATTACAGGCGTGAGCCACCACGCCTGGCTGCAATTTTTTTTTTTTTTTTTTTTGAGACAAGATCTTACTCTGTCAACCAGGCTAGAGTGCAGTGGCACGATCTTGGCTCACTGCAGCCTTGACCTCCCCAGACTCAGGCAATCCTCCCACCTCAGCCCCTTGAGTAGCTGGGCATGGTGGTGGATCTCTCTGTCACCCAGGCTGGAGTGCAGTGGCACGGTCTCAGCTCACTGCAACCTCTGCCTCCCAGGTTCAAGCGATTCTTGTGCCTCAGTCTCCTGAGCAGCTGGGACTACAGGCTTGCACCGCTATGCCCAGCTAATTTTTGTATTTTTTTTTGTAGAGATGGGGTCTTTCCATGTTGCTCATGCTGGTCTCAAACTCTTGAGCTCAAGTGATCTGCCTGCCTCAGTCTCCCAAAGTACTGGGATTACCGGTGTGAGCCACCGCACCTGGCCTACTTTTTCTTTACATATGTTTTTACTGCTGAGCCAAAAAGAAAAGAAAAAAAATACTTCATTGGGCGTGGTGGCTCACGCCTGTAGTCCTAGCTACTTGAGAGGCTGAAGCAGGAGAATCTCTTGAACCCGGGAGGCGGAGGTTGCAGTGAGCCAAGATCATGCCACTGCATTCCAGCCTGGGCAACAGAGTAAGACTCGGTCTCAAAAAAAAAAAAAAAAACCCTCAAAATGCATTTTCTTCTTTAAAAAAGTTTTTATGGGTGTATAGTAAGTATATATTTTGTGGGGTACATGAGATACTTTGATACAGACATACAATTTGTAATAATCACATCAGGGTAGATAGGGTATCCATTACCTCAAGCATGTATTACTTCTTCATGCTATGAGCATTCCAATTATACTCTTTAAGCTATTATACGTGTACAATAAATTATTGTTGACTGTAGCTACCTTGTAGTGCTATCAAATACTAGCTCTTATTCCTTCTATCCAACTATATTTTTGTGCCTATTCCCCCATCCCCAGTACCCTTCTCAGCCTCTGGAAACCATCATTCTATTCTTTATCTCCATGAGTTCAGTTGTTTTAATTTTTAGCTTCCATAAATGAATGAACATATGTGAAGTTTGAATTTCTGTGCCTGGCTTATTTTCACTTAACATGATGTCCTCCAATTCCAACCGTGTTGTTGGAAATGACAGGATCTCAATTTTATTATTATTATTATTATTATTATAGCTGAATTGTGCTCCGTTGTATATATGTACCACATTTTCTTTATCCATTTATCTGTCGATGGACACTTAGGTTGCTTCTGAATGTTGATTTACAGATTAGTATAGTCACTATGGAGAAACCTTTATACTGTTCTCCGTGGTGGCTATACTAATTTACATTTCTACTAAAGTGTACTAGGGTTCCCTTTTCTCCACATCCTCACCAGCATTTGTTATTGCTTGTCTTTTAGATATAAGCCATCATAAGTGGGATGAGATGATGTCTCATTGTAGTTTTGATTGACATGTCTCTTAGGATCAATGATGTTGAGCATGTTTTCATGAACTTGTTTGCCGTTTGCATGTCTTCTTTTGAAAAATGCCTATTCAGTTCTCTTTTCCATTTTTTAATCAGATTAATAGGTTTTTTTTCTACTGAGTTGTTTGAGCTTCTTCTGTATTTTGGTTATTAATCCCTTGTCAGATGGATAGTTTGCAGATATTCTTCTCCCACTCTGTGGGTTGTCTGTTCATTTTGTTGATTGTTTCCTTTGCAATGTGAAAGCTTTTAAACTTGATGTGATCCCATTTGTCCATTTTTGCTTTGGTTGCCTTTCCTTTTGGGTTACTACTCAAGTATCTGCCCGGACTAATGTCATGGAGAGTCTCCCCAAGTTTTTTTTTTGGTAGTTTCATAGTTTCTGGTCTTAGATTTAAGTCTTTAATTCATTTTGATTTTATTTTTGTATTCAGTGTGGGATGGGGTCAAGTTTTATTCTTCCACACATGGATATCTGTTTTTCCCAGCACCATTTATTGAAGAGACCCTCCCCGATGTATGTTCTCGACACCTTTCTGAAAAATAAGTTCACTGTAGACGTGTGGATTTATTTCTGTGTTCTGTATTCTGTTCCATTGGTCTCTGTGTCTCTTTTTATGCCATTAATATGCTGTTTTGGTTACTATAGCTTTGTAGTATAATCTGAAGTCAGGTAGTATATGGGAATGTACTATAATTCCTCCAGTTTTGTTCTTTTTGCTCAGGATGGCTTTGGCTATTCTGGGTCCATATACATTTTAGGATTATTTTTTCTGTTTCTGTAAAAAACGTAATTGGTATTTGATAGGGATTGCATTTAATCTGTACTACGCATTGCTTTGGGTAGTATGGACATTTTAAAAACATTGATTCTTCCAAAACATGAACATGGAATATTTCTCTGTTTTTATGTCCCCTTCAATTTCTTGCATTAATGTTTTATAGTTTTCATTCGAATGCATTTTCTGACAGTACTCATAACGACAAAAGGCTGATTGTTACCAAAATCATATGTACAATACAATTGTGTATAAAAATAATGGCTTTTCTTCCAACTGCCTATTAGACAGTTTGCATCTTTTCTTCTTCTCTGTCCTCAAGCCAAACAAGTGAAATCTAGATCTTGGTATTTGTTGGAGTTTTATCCATTTTCTGCCAGTTTGTATTACTTTCTCCCCTCCTCTTTTCAAACATACATGCATGCATACTTCCTAGTCAAAATATGTGTTCTTTTTTTTTTTTTCTTTTGAGACGGAGTCTCACTCGGTCACCCAGGCTGGAGTGCAGTGGTTCGATCTTGGCTCTCTGCAACTTCCACCTCCTAGGTTCAAGCAATTCTCCTGCCTCAGCTTCCCAGGTAGCTGAGATTACAGGCATGTGCCACAATGCCCAGCTAATTTTTTTGTATTTTTAGCCACCATATTGGCTAGGCTGGTTTCGAACTCCTGACCTTGTGATCTGCCCGCCTTGGCCTCCCAAAGTGCTGGCATTACAGGCGTGAGCCACCGTGCCAGACCAAAATATGTGTTCTTATAGAGAGCCCACTAACCTGTACTCCATACTCATAATCTCAGATGTAAACTTTTTGTTTTAAATATTTTTCTCTGTCTCCCTTAGCCCTACTTACTTTTGTTTCTCTAACTAAGCTTGCTAGATTTAGTAAGTAACCATACAGAATGCCCAGTTAAATTTGAATTTCAGGTCAACAGCAAGTGATTTTTTAGTACAAATGTGTCCCATGCAATATTGGCATTATTTTTCCCCTATTTCTAACAACATTTCCCGCTTGGTCCTTTGGAAAATTCATGTTATTGTCAAAAACTCACCAACTGTACCCCCCTTTTTAAGACATTTGTTCTGCTTCCTCACCCTGACCGAAACCAGGTCTTTCCTTGAAGGCTGTATTTCAGTGGTTTCTCAGTGGTTTCTTCAGTGGTTTATCTCACAACCTCTAATTTACTGGAAAGAGTGATGTTGGTATAATTCTTACTTCCTGTTGCGCTTTTCAAACTGTTGCCACCGTCATTACTCTACAGCTTCTCTTATAAAGTCCAAAGCATGCTCTGTCTCGTTAACAGTCTTCTACTGAATTATAAGACTTTGTCTTACCTCTAGGCTTAAACCTTATCTTTGGTACCGAGCTCTAGACTCTTCTAGGCTCCAGACTCTAGTTGTCTGCTGGACATTTCCACTTGAATATCTCAAAAATATATGTATATATTTGTGATGGAGTCTCACTCTGTTGCCCAGGCTGGAGTGCAGAGTGCAGAGGCACGATCTTGGCTCACTGCAACCTTTGTCTTGGGGTTCAAGCAATTACCCTGCCTCAGCCTTCCAAGTAGCTGGGACTACAGGCACATGCCGCCATTCCCGGCTAATTTTTATACTTTTAGTGGAGATGGGATTTCACCATGTTGGCTGGGCTAGTCTCTAACTCCTGACCTCAGATGATCCACTGGCCTCAGCCTTCCATCCTGCTGAGATTACAGGCATGAGCCACATGCCCAGCCGCACTTGAATATATTTAAAGCAACTTAAACTCTGACATGGCTTCGGTTCTATTAAAGCATTTTGAAGATTATTCTTGTATACCAACAATGGCACCCTAAAAACTGAATCACTCGTAATGTGTTTCCATTTGTAATCTGGTCTTTCCTTTAATAGATGCCTATAAGAAAATCTTAGAAACCACAATGACTCCAACTGGAATAGATACTGCTAAACTGTATCCCATTCTGATGTCATCTGGACTTCCCAGGGAAACTCTTGGACAGATATGGGCCTTAGCTAATCGAACTACACCTGGCAAACTTACAAAAGAAGAACTTTATGCCGTTCTCGCCATGATAGCAGTAACACAGGTAAACAGTGTTTCTTAAGTTAGATCAAATAACTTTATTAATATAAATTGAAACTATATGAAATCTTTTTTACTACGTTGTGTAACTCCTTGTACATTAAAATTTGATCATTTTCAGTTTATAGGACTTGAAAAATGTAGTTTATATGATGTGTATAATAGTAAATTATTTCTTTGTTTAAAGACTTTTGTTTTGTTTCGTTCTTGAGACTGAGTCTCACTCTATTGCCCAGGCTGTAGTGTAGTGCCTGCTACTACGCCTGGCTAATTTTTGTATTTTTAGTAGAGACAGGGTTTCACCATGTTGGTCAGGCTGATCTTGAACTCCTGACCTCAAGTGATACACCCGTGTTGGCCTCCCAAAGTGCTGGGATTACAGGCGTGAGCCACAACGCCCAGCCTATAGACTTTTATATATATTAACATTTTCTGAACTTGAAAGTTAGTCACTAATAGCTGAAATTACTCTGTCTCTTGAAGTCCTTGTCTAAAATTTCGTACATTTAGATAAAGTATTCTCAGTCTGGTAGCAGTTTTTCTTTTATTGCAAAGTCATTTTAAATTATTTGATCATATAGAATTAACCAAACTTGTTAGAAAGTGAAAGTGTCAGAACTGATATATGTTGCCATTTCTTTGTTAAATATCAGGTTTGCATTGACCTTGTAACTTTTTTCTTATATCAAATTCATGAGCTTTGAGAGTGAGAGTGGAAACACACAAAGGCTGCAGATTTTTACCTTTCCGTCTCTTTGCCAGATTTCGATCATATGTGATTTACAACCCTCTAATCCATTTTCCTTCTGTCATTTGTAGAGGGGCGTTCCTGCAATGAGTCCTGACGCTTTAAACCAGTTCCCAGCAGCTCCTATTCCAACTTTAAGCGGTTTTTCTATGACTCTGCCTACGCCAGTGAGTCAGACAGCTGTGATACCGTCAGGCCCTTCGGGCTCCATGCCCCTCAGCCTTGGACAGCCAGTCATGGGCATTAACCTTGTTGGACCAGTGGGTGGAGCTGCAGCCCAGGCTTCTGGTGGTTTCCTGCCAACTTACCCTGCAAATCAGGTAAATGGAGAAGCTGTGCATATTTCAAATAATCCCTGAAGGTGAATCTGGGCAACTTTTTTTCCAGGGATACATAGAGTAGGTTGCTGGATTATGGTGAGCACGTTTAAATTCTTAGGTTCTATCTTTCAGGAAAACTGCTAAACCTGAAATTAAAATAGTTCAGTTTTTCACTTCCCAGATTAGCAAAAATGTTTTAAATAAATAATATTTAGTGTTATTGAAAATTGCTGGGCGTAGTGGCTCACGCCTGTAATCCTAGCACTTTGGGAGGCTGGGGCAGGCAGATGACCTGAGGTTGGGAGGTCGAGACCAGCCAGACCAACATGGAGGAACCCTATCTCTACTGAAAATAGAACATTAGTTGGGCATGGTGGCACATGCCTGTAATCCCAGCAACTCAGCAGGCTGAGGCAGGAGAATCGCTTAAACCTGGGAGGTGGAGGTTGCAGTGAGCTGAGATCGCACCATTGCACTCCAGCCTGGGCAACAAGAGCGAAACTCTGTCTCAAAAAAGAAAGACCTGGGTTTGGTCTTTATGCTGCCACTCACTATCTACAAGTCTTTAGACGAGTTACTTAACCTTGTTTCCCATTGGCTTATTTTGGGCTGAGTGTGATGGCTTATGCCTATAATCCCAGCACTTTGGGAGGATGAGGCCAGTGGATCACAAGGTCAGGAGTTCAAGATCAGCCTGGCCAACCTGGTAAAACCCTGTCTCTACTGAAAATACAAAAATTAGCCGGGTGTGGTGACACGTGCCTATAGTCCCAGGTATTTGGGAGGCTGAGGCAGGAGAATCACTTGAACCTGGGAGGCAGAAGTTGCAGTGAGCTGAAATTGAGCCAGTGCATTCCAGCCTGGGTGACAAAGTGAGACTCGGTCTCAAAAAATAAAAAAGAAAAAAAAAGAAAATGCAGGGTAAACGTAACTAATACGCTCTAGGCTTATTGTTACAGCCTTGTTGAAAGACAGACTTGGCAATAACTATCAAAATTCTACATGTCCAGCTGGGCATGGTGGTGTATACCTGTAGTCCCAGCTACTCCGGAGGCTGAGGCAGGAGGATCGTATGAGCCCAGGAGTTCAAGTCTGTGGTGAGCTATGATTATGATCACACCATTGCACTCAAGCTTGGCAACAGAAGGAGACCCTGTTTAAAGCAAAACGAAACAAATACCTCAGCATGTATATATCTTCTGTCCCAGCAGTCACATTGTTGAAATCTGTCCCAAGAAATAGTAACTCAAATTAGCAAAGATAGGCAAGAATTTGTTTTGTAACATTGTTAGAGTAAAAAGTAAAAAAAAAAAAAAAAAAAACAAACAAAAAAAAAACGGGGAGAAAGGTTAAATAAATTTTAGTTCATCCACACAGTGGTAAACTAATCATTAAACTGAATGAGCTAGATCTACATGTACTGCATGGAGATGTGTCTTTGTTATATAGCTAAAGTATAGAGAGCAATATAGTATAAGCTCATTTTTCTTTAAAACAAATGAGCTGTTAACAGTACTTCTGGAGTGTGGGATTAGGAATCAGTGTTCACTTTTTATACATGTATGTGATTGGTTGTGATGAGCTTGTGTCACTTAATTTGCAAACATGCATAATATGTCTATATGACTTTTTTTTTTTTGACCTTTTTATTTATTTGAGATGAGTCTTGCTGTGTTGCCCAGGCTGGAGTGCAGTGGCATGATCTTGGCTCACTGCCACCTCTACCTCCCAGGTTCAAGCCATTCTCCTGCCTCAGCCTGCCAACTAGCTGGGATTACAGGTGCCCGCCACCATATCCAGCTAGATATGTCTTTTAAAGATGATAGGCACTCAGTAACCCAATGAAATTCAGCTATTTTAAAATGTATAATTAACATTTTTTTTTTTTTTTTTTTAATAGTCACCCAGGCTGGAGTACAGTGATGTGATCTTGGTTCACTGCAACCTCCGCCTCCTGGGTTCAAGGGATTCTTCTGCCTCAGCCACCCATGTAGCTGAGTCTACAAGCTCATGCTACCACACCCAGCTAATTTTTGTATTTTTAGTAGAGACAGGGTTTTGCCATGTTGGCCAGGCAGGCTGGTCTCAAACTTCTGACCTCAGGAGATCTGCTGACCTCCACCTCCCAAAGTGCTAGGATTACAGGTGTGAACCACTGCGCCTGGCCTAGATTAGCTATTTAAACCAGTCTTTTACCATTTGTACCAAAGAGTATCTAAAATTACAAAACAGGATTCCTGCCTTAAGCACTTGAGTTAATGTACCTAAACTCAGAAATGTTAAAGGCAGTCTTTGAGATTGACTCTTGGAGATTTGTTGTGTATTTATTTTACCAGTCAGTGCTATCTATTTAAATGTCCTTTCTAAACCTAGGTAGTAAAGCCAGAAGAAGATGACTTCCAGGATTTTCAAGATGCTTCTAAGTCAGGATCGCTTGATGACTCATTCAGTGATTTCCAAGAGTTGCCTGCTTCTTCAAAAACAAGTAACTCCCAGCATGGAACTAGGTAGAAAAGAGTTTAATATATTTAATATTGTATCTAATCGTTAAGAAAGAGGCATCCATAATAAGAAGGCTAGGTGTGAGGAATTTAAAAAATTAAATTTTACTCTGCAAACTTCTCTCCCCTTTGTCCACTTCAAACTTCAGCTTCTACTGTTTCCTCCCAGTACACACCTGCCTGCCAATACTCATTTTTACCTCTGCCAAACCTGTATTATAGCTAAGAGCACCTGTGCAGTGATGACTTCATGTTCCTGTATTAAAAGGCAGGTCTTCAACTGTTGAAAAGTTTTTTAGGCAGGAGCACATAATTTTACATTTTTGTAATGTACTGTTGCTTTTCCACAGAACTATAATTCAGAACTCTAAATAATCATAATTATTCACATTTCTTGTATATTTGACATCAGTGTCTTTTAAGCCTTCAGATTTCTGTTGTTTGCATAGACAGCTGCATAAACATTTGTATAAGGTTTTAAATGCCACCTTAACCTTCACCTCCTGGGCGTAGTGGCGCATCCCTGTATTCCCAGCTGTCCCAGCTACTTGGGATGCTGAGGCAGGAGAATCACTTGAACCCAGGAGGTTGAAACTGCAGTGTGCTGTGATTATGCCTCTGCACTCCAGCCTGACAACAGAGCAAGATGCTGTCAAAAAAAAAAAAAAAAAAAAAAAGTAAAAATAAAAATTCACAAAGGGTTAACGTATAGGAGTTTGGGGTTGGTTAGTTTATTTTGCTGAGATCAAAATATTTCTTTTTAAATGTATATATTTAGCAGGGTAAGCAACTAAATAAAACTATCTACCACAGTCATATGGAGTGATTGTAAAACACTAATTCACTAAAGAAAATGCAAAATACTTTTTTTGGCCAATTTTTTAAAGTCTTACTTTTCAGTAGAATACAGGTTCTTAAATGTAAAATCAATATGCCTTTCTCACTTGAGTATTTTCATTGTACGAAAGGGTAGAAATAACTGTTTTCATGTTTGGAACAGATGGTAACTGTATGTAACTGGCATAAACACTTCCACAGTGACTACATTGGTTTTTTAAAATAATAACTTCAGAGAACTGGAATGAAATATGCATTTGCAGTGTGCATAAGATTACATTGAGTCATAACTTACTGTGAATGGAATTTTGTTGACTTTAATCAGCAAGAAGAATTACCCTAAAGATCTTTTTTTTTCAATTCTGTGAATATAATTTTAAAATTTATAAGTAAGTGTCACATTTTAGTAGAAAGATTTTTACCGATGAGCTGTAAATGGTCATCACTAAAGTTGGAGGGGTCATGAAAAATAAATCATTCAATTTTTTGGGTGTTTTTTTCCCTAAAATGTTAATTGCCTTTATTCCCATGTAATATTCTGTATGGTGAACTCTACTTTAATTACTTATGGAACTTTTAAAAAGTCAACTTACAATGTATAGATGATGACTTACTTCATTTGTCAAGATCAGTTATATAGCAGCTGTTAGGTGGTGATGTGAAATCATAATATTTGATGGCATTAAGTCCTAAAGGACTGTCTACCCCATTAGCATGCAGCTGCCAGAGCCTAGTTTTTACATTACTTGTAAGCCACTGATAAGAAGATTTAAATGTCTATGGAAAGATTTTTTGCTCCAGGGCAAAGAACTCAATAGAAATCCATTTATATAACTTGTACGTGGTATTGAATGACAAGAACTAGTGGTAGAATGTAGTCACTCATATGTAAAGGTAGTTCTTCCAGGGAGCTGCCTGGGTCTGATAAGGGAAGAAGAAGAAAAAAAAAAAAAGTAATGCTTTTATAGTATGTGTTTAAGCCTTCTACAGATACTACTCATTACACTATTTTTCCATCCAGCAAGAAATATGTCCACTGGCAAAAGTATCTTTATCTAATTTTGAAGTGATTGTTGTTTTGTTACAAAGATAGCTTCTGGAACCACTGATGTGATCCTTGTAAAAATGCAAATTATATTAACTCTGCTGCAGCTTATCAGATGTATGTACTTCTGCCAGTAGGTAGTGCAGTATAATCAAAAGAAGAACAATTTACATCTTGGCTTGAACAACATTTCATAAATAGATTTTTATCTTAACTATTCTACCTCTGCACTCTAAACCCGTCGAAGATAATTTATATTAAGGTTAACATGATTTATTTTAAAATACTGAGTATACATATGTGGATCAGTTCACTTTTACAGTTTCATGGTCGTAAAGTTAAAATTGCAGGAAGTCATCCTTTAATAATCTACTTTCAATGCCATTCCAATTGTTATTATGGCTTAAAGAGACGCTTAGGCAGTCAACATGGTTCTGGCCCCTCTTCATTTAATCAGGGGGAAAAATGATTGTTTGGGTATTGTTCTTTATCTTTTTTTTTTCTTTTTAAGAAAAAGGACATTGTTTTTAGTTTTGTGATATATATGTATACTATTTAGTTTCTAACTTTTAAAGCAGAGAGCCATGAGTTTTAATGAAATACCTGTTTGCTATTTTAATTCTAACTTCCTTTTTGATGATAAGGGAAGAATTCGGGGTCATCAAAAGTTTCTTTTTCCCTTTAGTGCCCCTTCTTTGTTGATGCCCGTTCCTGGAACTAAAGCATTGCCTTCAATGGACAAATATGCTGTATTTAAAGGAATTGCAGCTGATAAGTCTTCTGAAAATACTGTTCCACCTGGAGGTAAAAACAGTTGGTAAATTCATAAACTCATGAATGCTGAATTGCAAAATATTTAAATTGTATGAATCTTTAAGTGGTGGTCTTCTGTGCTAAATGTGTAAAATGCTTATACCACATGTTAAGAGTGTTTGGTTAAACCAATCTGCCTCACTTCCTGGAGCTGTGATTTCAAGATTCCTAACCTTAATTGAGCTCCATCCTTTCTATCATAGATCCTGGTGATAAATACAGTGCTTTCAGAGAACTCGAACAGACAGCGGAGAATAAACCTTTAGGTAAGTTTTTGAGTCCCTGAAAGGATAAATTATTTCTATTTTTAATTTAGAAAAAAAGGGATTTTTGATGGTTTTTTCAGTGGCATTCCTTTGTTAGCGTGTTTGTGTTCAGGAGAAAAAAAACTGAATGGATGAAACAATATGGTATAGCAGTGATTTTTAAAATAGATAACTAAAACTATAAGTATTCTAATTCAAAAAACCTTAATAATAGCTACCACGTTTAAGCCCGATGTGGTGGCTCATGTAATCCCACCACTTTGGGATGCCAATGTGGGCAGATCACCTGAGGTCAGGAATTTGAGACCAGCTTGGCCACATGGTGATGGTGAAACCCCATCTCTCCTAAAAATGCAAAAAAGTGATGACGCATGCTGTGGTCCCAGCTACTCAGGAGGCTAAGGCATAAGAATTGTCTGAACTCAGGGAGGCAGAGGTTGCAGTGAGCCAAGATCATGCCAATCATGCCACTGCACTCCAGCCTGGCGACAGAGCGAGACTCCATCTCAAAAAAAAAAATCATGATAGGCACTAAATGGGGGATTACCTACTAGAAGAGAAATAAGATTACTTCTTATCGTTCTGGAAATTACAAGGAGGGAAATGTGCTTCAGTTATTGGGAATTATTTATTTTGTAAAATGTAGGGCATGCCAGGCACAGTGGCTCATGCCTGTAATTCCAGCACTTTGGGAGGCCAAAATGGGAGGATGACTTGAGCCCAGGAGTTTGAGACTAGCCTGGGTAACATAGTAAGACCCTGTCTCTACAAAAAAAAGTAAAAAATTTTTAAAAATACCATACAATTAGTCAGATGTGGTGCTCAGCTGTGGTCCTAGCTACTTGAGAGGCTGAGGTAGGAGAATTGCTTGAGCCTGGGAGGTCAAGGCTGCAATGAGCCATGATAGTGCCACTGTACTCCAGCCTGGGCAGCAAGCAAGACACCATCTCAATCAATTAAAATAAAATAAAACAAAATAAAATTTAGGGCAAATTCCAAATCAATGTAGTTTCCTCTGAAGATAGGACATTCCCTTTCACTGGAAGCTTGCAAGACAGGTTAAATTCCCTTGTCAAATGAGAGCTGTGGTTGCTCTGATTTATTTTATACTGTTCAACGAGGCTTGAAGTGTTAGCAGTGCAGCAATCTGTGGACTGTAAAGGCAACAACTAGTCTTTTTTTTTTTTTTTTTTTGAAACAGTTTTATTCTTGTCACCCAGGCTGGAGTACAATGGCATGATCTTGGCTCACTGCAACCTCCACCTCTTGGGTTCAAGTGATTCTCCTGTCCCGGCCTCCCAAGTAGCTGGGATTACAGGCACCTGCCACCATACCTGGCTAATTTTCATGTTTTTAGTAGAGATGGAGTTTCACCATGTTGGCCAGGCTGGGCTCGAACTCCTGACCTGAAGTGATCTGCCTGCCTCAGCTTCCCAAAGTGCTGAGATTACAGGCATGAGCCATCACACTTGGCCAGTCTTTCACTTTTCAAGATTTTTTTTTTCTGTTACTGTTGCAGTACCTGGTACCATTATTATTTATTATTTTTTAGCTTTTCACTCATGATCTGGAAAGAAAACATTCCAGAATAGCATTATTAAAAGCAACTTGAGGCCAGATGCGGGGGCTCATGCCTGTAATCCCAGCACTTTGGGAGGCCAAGGTGGGCGGATCACAAGGTCAGGAGTTTGAGACCAGCCTAACATGGTGAAACCCCTTCTCTACTAAAAATACAAAAACTAGCCGGGTGCTGTGATGCATGCCTATAATCCCAGCTACTCGGGAGGCTGAGGCAGGAGAACTGCTTGAACCTGGGAGGTGGAGGTTGCAGTGAGCCAAGATCACACCACTGCACTCCAGCCTGGGCAACAGAATGAGACTCTATCTCAAGAAAAAAAAAAACTTGATTAAGGCATAGTTACTACTACATATCATAAAGCAGGTACAAGATATTTTATATTCACAGAGGTATAACACAGTACTGTCTTACATCTATAATACTAGAGGGTACAATTAAAAAGGCATTATATAAGGTTCGATTCTACTTTTCCAGCAGAGAGCCCAAAGGATGGTATGACACAGCTCTTGTACAGAAATGCACTTTCTTAGCTAGGATTTTCTTTCATTAGTAGCATGCTTGTACATACTCACTTTTCTTCATGAACATCAGCTAAAAATAATTTAAAAACCAACAACCAAGTGAAACATTGGATTCATACAGAGATGACCAAGTGGGGGCAAGCAGGACTCAACCAAACTTGTATTTTACCAAATCCTTCATGACTGAATGGTGAGAGCTCTGTGAAAGAAGGGAATGGCAAGTAGCACTTCAAAGCCTGGGCCACAGCCAAAACACAGGATCATTTCAAACAGAAGCAGTAACCAAACAGTGCTCACTTAGTATGTTCAGGAATGCTGATGTCAGTATTCAGTCATCTGCTCACTCATCCAGGAAGAATGGGTGATCAGTTACTATACTTTGCTTGTGTTAAACTAAATTACCACTTTATAAGATTTTCAAGATTGGCTGTAATTTAATGAGAAAGATCAAGAGAGAGAGGTTTATATGCATGTGTGGTTACCATCTCTGATAGTAAGACTTAGAGTACAAGGGAATATAAAATGATCATTTGAGAGCTATATATGTAAAAACTTTGTTTGTGGTTAAATCCTACAATAAACATGTGTAGGGTTTAGATAACCCATAGGTCAGTTTATCCTCTCCAAAGCTTAACTATGCATTTTGTGAAACTCTAATGAGAATTTCCTTCTGGGAATAATGCCACATTCTATCTTTATGTACTGAATGCTCGAACTTGGGACATCCTTCAACAATCTTTTGTTTCCACCCTTTTGCTAAGGGTCAGGGATAGAAGGGTAGGTAGGTATGGTAGAAATTGTACTGCTTAATCTCTAAAAAAAAGGGAAGCCCACCTCTTATAAAACTATTCAGTCCCTTATAGCTGTTAGGTTCTAGAAATGTTTCCTTGTGTTTCATCCAAGGTTTTAGAACGTAATAGCTATTTCTTCCTCAGTGCTTGTATCAAATGGACACTGAGAGTACAGAGATAGACCTCAGGGGAACTTTTGACTTGTTAGGTTTTCATTTGCACCTAGCAATGCTTTCATTAACACTTGGGCCAAGACAAGTTTGGAGTAAAGAGCACATGGTTTAACATGAAGGTTCTTTGTGTCATATGATATTAATAACCATAATGATGTGTATTCCTATAATAGACAATAGGAAAAATGTAAGCAGTAACGTACCTTAGTCCTGCTTTTTCAATACTCTTTTTTTTTTTTTTGAGACAGTATCTTGCTCAGTCATTTAGCCTGGAGTGCATTGGTGCAGTCATAGCTCACTGCAGCCTCCAACTCCTGGGCTCAAGCAGTTGTCCTGCCTCAGCCTCCCAAGTAGCTAGTTCTCTAGATGTGTACCACCACAGTGGGGTCTTGCTCTGTTGCCCAAGCTAGTCTTGAACTCCTGGCTTCAAGCAGTCCTTCCAGCTCAGCCTCCCACAGTGCTGGGAGCCACCATGCCAGCCAAATTTCAGTACTTTTTTTTTTTTTTTTTTTTTTATACGGAGTCTCACTCTGTCGCCAGGTTGGAGTGCAGTGGTGCAATCTTGGCTCACTGCAACCTCCACCTCCCGGGTTCAAGTGATTCTCCTGCCTCAGCCTCCCGAGTAGCTGGAACTACAGGTGCACACCACCATGCCTGGGTAATTTTTTGTATTTTAGTAGAGACAGGGTTTCACCATATTGGCCAGGTTGGTCTCGATCTCCTGACTTTGTGATCCGCCCACCTCATCCTCCCAAAGTGCTGGGATTACAGGCATGTGCCACCGCACCCGGCCCAAATTTCAGTACTTTTTAAACAAAGTTCCAGATTGTTATTTTCATTTGCTTGCTTTCATTCCTATCTTAACTTTAATTTTAACGTCTTCCAAGTAGAGTTGCCAACTTTCTTCATTTTAGGAGAATAGATTTTCTTTTCCTAAATGGTGTGATACCTTTTTTATACTCATTAAACAATACGTTGGCTTGACTTCATCAAAGTATGTTAGTATCTTAGAATTTTTTTTTTTTTTTTTGAGACGGAGTTTTATTCTTGTTGCCCAGGCTAGAGTGCAATGGCTTGATCTTGGCTCACTGGAACCTCTGCCTCCTGGCTTCGAGCAATTTTCCTGCCTCAGCCTCCTGAATAGCTGGGATTATTGGCATACACCACCATGCTTGGCTGATTTTTTTGTATATTTTAATAGAGACAGGGGTTTCTCCATATTAGTCAGGCTGGTGTCAAACTCCCGACCTCAGGTGATTTGCCCACCTCAGCCTCTGGGATTACAGGCATGATCCACTGCGTCAGACCAGTATCTAAGAATTTATAAAGAATCTTACAGTATTGTGTTCAGAGCTGTGGGTTTCTTAGGTTACTGAATGACAGAGTTTAATAATATTTCCTTTTCTCCATCTTCACAGTTTAAGCCATAAAGTAAATGAGGAAAATGTTCTATATAAAGAAATGACATATTTTTATTAAAGTTTTAGCAAAAAAGGGGTCTCTTTTGAGATTTTTTTAGAGCCTAAAAAGTGACAGAGAGGGAAACTTACAAGAATGTGGACATTAACACAAAGCTAATCATGAAATACTATGCTTAATATGCCTTCTGATAGACAAGCTTCCACTGACTGTGACTAATTTATTTGCCAACAGATTCCCAATGTAAACCCATCCATTTTTATTTCCTTTTAACCGTTTCACCCAGCTTGCATTTCTAATGGAAAAGCTTACAATTCATCAGTAAGTGTAGTTTGCTGTGGTGATTCAAACAAACAAAGCAATACTTGTCAATTTCACAGATACTTCAAAGCAACACATTAAAAATTTAGGCTGTGATAAAATTGGCTGCTTGCCACCTATACATTTACAGAAATAATACAAATATCAGTGATACTAAAGTTCTAGGGTAATTTTTTAAAGTTTTACATCTTCTGTCAGTTTGTGAAATTGACTTGAGTTTTACTAGTGGTACATCTTACAAATATAACCTCTTATTAGATGAGTTCCTTGGTGTTGATGAATTATGCTGATGAATTGGTTAAGTATCTCAGGTTAGGCAGAAAATCAGCTTGTATTGTTTTTGGTGCTTTTTTTTCATCTGCTATATCCAAGTATATATCTTGTTACAAGCACAGTATTATTTATTTCCTTGAGACAGAGTTTCGTTCTTGTTGCTCATGCTGGAGGGCAATGGCGCAATCTTGGCTCACTGCAACCTCCACCCCCAGGATTCAAGTGATTCTCCTGCCTCAGCCTCACAAGTAGCTGTTATTACAGATGCTTGCCACCATGCCCAGCTAATTTTTGTATTTTTTAATAGAGACGAGGTTTCCCCATGTTGGCCAATCTGGTCTTGAACTCCTGACCTCGTGATCCACTCGCCTCGGCCTCCCAAAGTGCTGGGATTACAGGCATGAGCCACTACGCCTGGCTGGCTGGCCCTAACTTTTTATTTTTTGGGTGAGGAAATTAAAGCTTATATTTTAATTTACTTAGTTTTAATCTCCAGAAATGGCAGTCATATTTTTTTTGTTTGTTTGTTTTTTTTAGATGGAGTCTCACTCTGCCGCCAGGCTGGAGTGCAGTAGTGCAATCTTGGCTCACTGCAACCTCTGCCTCCTAGGTTCAAGCAATTCTCCTGCCTCAGTCTCTCAAGTAGCTGGGATTACAGGCCTGAGCCACCATGCCCAGTTAATTTTTTTTGGTATTTTTAATAGAGATGGGATTTTACCATGTTGACCAGGCTGGTCTTGAACTCCCGACCTGAGGTGATTTGCCCGCCTCAGCCTCCCAAAGTTGTGGGATTACAGATGTGAGCCACCTCCTAGGAAGCAGTCATATTTTTTAATAATAAATGATGTTGGTTGGTAGAGCTATATTTATTTGTTTATTCATTTTTCTTTTCTTTTTTTTTTTTTTGAGATGGAGTTTCACTCTTGCCCGGGCTGTAGTACAATTGTATGATCTCAGCTCACTGCAACCTACGCCTCCCGAGTTCAAGCGATTCTCCTACTTCATCCTCCCGAGTAGCTGGGATTATAGGCATGCACCACCATGCCCTGATAATTTTGTATTTTTTAGTAGAGACGGGGTTTCTCCATGTTGGTCAAGCTGATCTTGAACTCTCAACCTCAGGTGATCCGCCTGCCTTGGCCTCCCAAAGTGCTAGGATTACAGGTGTGAGCGACCATTCTCGGCCTTAGTTTTCTTTTTTGAGACAGAATCTCTCTCTGTCCCCCAGACTGGAGTGCAGTGGTGGGATCTTGGCTCACTGCAACCTCTGCCTCCCAGGTTCAAACAATCCTTTTCCTCAGCCTCCCGAGTAGCTGGGATTACAGGCATGTTCCTCCATACTCAGCTAATTTTTCTGGTTTTTTTTTGTTTGTTTGTTTTTTTAGAAGAGATTGGGTTTCTCCATGTTGGCCAGGCCCATCTTGAACTCTTGGCTTTAAGCAGTTTGCCTGCCTCAGCCTTCCAAAGTGCTAGTATTACAGGTGTGAGCCACTGTGCCCAGCCTTGGCATAACTATATTTACATTTGGCTTATCTCTGGTTTTTGTTACCTGGCATAGCCTAGTGGATTTTATGGTAGACCTTCAGATGCTGTTAGAAAACTGAGATCATCTGCATCCTGATGCTGTACCTGAGTGATAACGTTACTATCATAATAAAGAATATAGAAACCTTTTAAGAATGATAGGCCTTGGGCTGGGCATGGTGACTCATGCCTGTAATCCAGCACTTTGGGAGGCCAAGGTGGGTGGATCACCTGAGCTAAGGAGCTCGAGACCAGCCTGGCTAAAGTGGTGAAACCCCATCTCTACTGAAAATACAAAAATTAGCTGGGCATGGTGGTGGATGCCTGTAATCCCAGCTACTTGGGAGGCTGAGGCAGGAGAATCTCTTGAATGGGAGGCAAAGGTGGCAGTGAGCCAGGATCATGCCATCTTGCTATTGCACTCCAGACTGGACGACAAAAACAAAACTCTGTCTCCAAAAAAAAAAAAAAAAAAAAAAAAGAATTATAGGCCTAAATTTTTATCAATGTCTTAACTGAGTCTATTTATTTATTAGAACTACATAAGTACCCACTGTAACCGGAATATAAAAACAAACAATTCTGGGACACATGTTTCTTAGGATCTCCTGAGAGCTGTTTCATGGGCAAAATAAATTTTATTTAAAAAAATAATAAAAAATTAACAATTCTGTCAGTTACTCCATCCTCAGAGTAGCATAATATAAAGTCTAAATCATATCCTTTAAAACTTTATATAATAGAGTTGGTATTTATTCAAATCTTTTTGAATTTTAATAAATAAAAATATGTGCTCATTGATAGAGTGAGTCAGCTGATTTTTAGAAAAGCTCAAGTGCTCATAGACTTTTTTCTGTGAGATTCAGCTTATTAGATCGTATGGGGAGGAGCTGCTTCACAGTGTGCCCTACTTTGCAAGTAAGTAGATACTTTTTCCAAAGGTTTTATCAAAGTTCCCTTTAAATTAATACCTCCATTTACTTGAGCAAGACAACATAGTATCTAATGTCTTTTTTTTTTTTCTTCTTTTTTTTGAGATGGAGTTTTGCTCTCGTTGCCAAGGCTGGAGTGCAGTGGTGCAGTCTCAGCTCACTGTAATCTCTGCCTTCCAGGTTCTACTGAATCTCCTGCCTCAGTCTCCCGAGTAGCTAGGACTACAGGCATGCGCTACCGCACCCAGCAAATTTTGTATTTTTAGTAGAGACAGGGTTTCTCCATGTTGGTCAGGCTTGTCTCAAACTCCCAACCTCAGGTGATTCACCCACCTCAGCCTCCCAAAGTTCTGGGATTACAGGTGTGAGCCACCACCCCTGGCCATATCTAATGTTATTCCTAAAGTGCCTGGTTAAACCAAGTGTTGTACATCCTAAATATTAGATGTAGGATTTTTCATAATACTTTGTTGGTATCTCTGATTTTTTTTAACCATGTAATATGTTTTATCTTTAAAGGGCCACTGTTTTAATATGCCTCTCTTCAAGAACCTCTAGCACCTATTTCTTACTGTATCTATACAACAGTCTGCTTGGCTGGCTAGCTGTGGGAACAAAAAGTCTTGAGAGTGGTGCTTTTAGCCAATCGTAGGATCTGGAGCTAGGGGAGATCCCATATTAAACATGTGAGCAAATGAAAATGGTACTGTCAGGTACTTTCAGTTTGATTTCTGTTTATTTCCGTTATCACTAGACTTCAATGTGAAAATAAATATGTAGTTGAATAGGGTTTAAACTATGTATTAAATAATGTCAAATCAGTGGGGAAACATCAGTAAAAATGCTTGCAGTTTAATATTGCTGTGCATTATGGTTTTCAGTTCAGCATTCCTATTTGGTGGTATTTTTTCTTTCAGGAGAAAGCTTTGCAGAATTCAGATCTGCAGGAACTGACGATGGTTTCACCGATTTTAAAACAGCCGATAGTATATCACCACTAGAGCCACCGACAAAAGACAAAACTTTTCCACCATCCTTCCCCTCAGGAACTATACAACAGAAACAACAAACACAAGTGAAAAATCCTCTGAACTTAGCAGACCTTGATATGTTTTCCTCAGTTAATTGCAGCAGCGAAAAACCATTGTCTTTTTCAGCTACGTTTAGCACATCTAAATCAGCTTCTACACCACAGTCAACAGGTTCTGCTGCTACTACGACAGCATTGGCATCGACAGCATTGGCATTGACGAAAACTTCTAGTTTGGCTGATGATTTTGGAGAATTCAACCTTTTTGGGGAATATTCTAGTCTAGCATCTGTTGGGGAGCAGGATGACTTTGCAGATTTTATGGCTTTCAGTAATAGCTCTGTTTCATCTGAGCAAAAGGCAGATGACAAATATGATGCCCTTAAAGAGGAAGCCAGTCCTGTTTCTCTAACTAGCAACATGGGCAGCACAGTGAAGGGTGGACAGAATCCCACTGCTGCATCTACCAAGTATGATGTCTTCAGACAACTTTCTCTGGAAGGGTCTGGACTAGGTGTTGAAGACCTGAAAGATAACACTCCTTCAGGAAAAAGTGATGATGATTTTGCTGACTTCCACTCCAGCAAATTTTCTTCTATAAACTCGGACAAATCCCTGGGAGAGAAAGCTGCGGCTTTCAGACACACCAAAGAAGACTCTGCGTCAGTGAAGTCCTTGGATCTCCCGTCCATTGGTGGCAGCAGTGTTGGCAAGGAGGACTCTGAAGATGCACTCTCTGTTCAGTTTGACATGAAATTGGCTGATGTGGGAGGAGATCTTAAGCATGTCATGTCTGATAGCTCTTTGGATTTACCAACAGTTAGTGGCCAGCATCCTCCTGCTGCAGGTGAGGAATTGGTGAGATTGCTCTGGTGATGGTGTTGTAGATTTCAAAGATGAGTCCGTGGGTGTTGATTTACATGAGTAAGGCTCTGGCCCTTTATCTTTATGAATCTCTAATAACCTCTTTGTTGCCAGTCTCCCTAAAGCAGTATTAAATTGGATTCTATGGATACTTGGATATATGGATACTATGGCTACTATGGACCTTAGATTGGGTAGCTAAAATATTTTTATTTTTGAAATCTAGCACCAACTTGGTGTTAGAAGCACATAGTCACTGCTAAGTGAACTCCACATTGCCAGAAATCTGATAAAGACTTTTGCAATGCCAGCAGTGTTCTTCCATTTCTGTGAGTAAAATCAATGTTTCCCTCTCCTTTTTTCTTCTCTTGGGTATACACAGCAGCTGCCAGTATAGTATTCTGTTTGATTTACAGAAATTAATTCTTGTTAGGTCAAAAAAGTAAAAATTTCTAACCACTTGTAGTGCAGTTTGCCACATCCCTTTGAGAGAAAAAGAGGGAAAGAGTTTATATGTGGATGTTCTGTATGTCAGGGTCTGGCAAACAGGAGGGCATGTGTTGTCAGTGGAATCCAGGAGCTGTTTTCAAATAGCTCTGTTACTGGAAATATTAAGTTGTAACAAATCTGTAGATGCTAGGATAGGGTAATTACTGACTTTCTGATAAAATGTTTGAAAACATCTTATTAGGGAGCCCTCTTTAAATTCTGTGTGGATTTACATGTAGCAGTTTATTCTCTAGTCCAACTTCTGTCATAAAAACTAGATTCCCAAGTGTCCTGGTTTTTGTTTTGTTTTGTTTTTTGATATGTATATAGAAAGATAAACCTATTTTGTGGCCTTTTAATAATGAGAAATATCAGTACCACTGTATTATTCTAGAAAATGTATTATGCACATGAAGAGTATGGTTTTGTTTAACTAAAGAGGGACACATGAGACACTTCCAAGTTTACAGATTCAGGCAGAAATTGTGAAGTCTTACAGCTTTTGCATATGTCAAATTGGCAAGTTGGAAAACAAAATTGCATCCATCCTTTGGTCATGGAAATGTTGTTAGGTATTCCTAAACAGGGTGCTGAATCAGGGGCAGGTTAGCAGAGACATTACATGTTTCATGTTGCTACTTGCTAAGGTATTTTTCAAATGCAGTCGGCGGTCTGAAGAGCTCCTGTGCCCTTGACTGTCTACTTTCTTTTTTTGTACTTTTCCTCAGAAATTTTCTTATTTTTTTGCTGCTGTTTGTTTGATAGAGTGATTTAGTTTTTCTTTTTTGTATGAGCTGCTTGAGCCACAGCAGTTGGTTGCAAAGTGCTCTGTTTTCTGAACAATACTTGATTTTTATTTAAAAATCACATAACATGAATTCTAGACTTTTGGACTCTGAAGTTATTAATTAGAAACTATTTTTCTGAAAGTGAATCTATATTCTTTCACAGTGCCAAGCTAGTTGTCTTTATGAAATGAGTCTAATCCAGGTTTGGGGTGTCTTCCCCCCCGCCCATTTTATTTGGAGGTTGGTTTTTGGACCAAGCTAGTTCTTACTGACCTGTTAAAGTAATCTTCTATGCTCACGTTCTTTTATGTATGTTTGAAACATCCTCAGCTTGGAGCCTGTAATGTTCAAGCCAACTCTCTTCCGATGGAGGATATTCTTAAAAGCAGATTGTTTCCTCCCACTGATCTGTAAACCTCCTGTCAGAAAGGAGCAGTATCCCTTTAGAGCGGTTGTTTAAAGGGGTTGATGTCTGACTAATAAGCTATATTGCTCTTGTGCAAAAGTGCTGCAGAAATGTATTGTAGAGGGTAAATGGCAAGGATTTACTCAATGTAATGTGGTTTTATTTTATTCTCATGTTCACCACAGTATCTCTTGCTCTCTTAGTTTGAGGGTTAAAGGTACTTCTTGTTGGAGAAATAAGAAGTGAGCTGATAAAGAGAGAATAAAACCTAGTATATTGCTATCTGTGGACCTTAATCCTGTTTAGAAGCCCTAACTTAACTCTGAAGGGGATACTGTCTCTTTTAACTCTTGCTATAATTCTTTGTATGGAAGGTAGATAATACTGATAACATTGCCTGATTTCTCTGCATATTATTATATTTAACCCTTTGAGCCCTTGCTGCATATAATTTCAACTAGGCTGCTTTTTCCCCGACCAAATTTAATCTGTCTGGCACTGAAGCATCTTGACGTGCAGTCATTAAAATCATATGGTTTTGTTGGCAGCAAGAGCTGACCCTCATTTGTGACATTTTCAAAGGGTTAGCAAGACTTCTGTAGCCACCTACCTACCTACCTGTAAAGTAGCTCTTCTTTGACATTGAAAATCTTTGTATTTTAATTAGCGCCCTTTTTCTTGGCTGCTTTTCTGATGTCTTTTTTTCAATTTAGACATTTTCTGTGTGAATGTGCCTTCGAACTTGCTTTAGTATATTCCTCTGCAAATACTGATCTGCATGCTTATTCTGATGACTTCTTTTCCAGCTCTTCTGTATCACTTTCTTTTGTGATCTGTAAGTCTTGTGTTAATAAATAATTCTTTGGCATATTTTGAAAGTGTGGGGATGTGTGTAATTTGTACTTTTTCAGGATTAGACCAAAGAAATACCTGGCTGGTATCAAGTTGAAAGCAGTAGTATCCTAAGACTAGAGGGTTTTCCCTTTTTGTTTTGTTTTGTCAAACACTTGTCTCCTAAGAAAGTATTGGTACATTTTAGCCTTAGTTTCCTATAATTCTATTGATGTAATTTTTAACATGGCATTGAATTGAAATATAACTTCAAACTTAAGAGTAAACCTTACACTACTTTACATAAAAGGGAGAGAGAACATTTATTGCAGTTTCTTCTCCTGAAGAAATTGGTCATATTTTATTGTAGAGAATCTGTCTCTACTAGGCATTACACTGAAGAGAAGAACAGAGGAAGGTGAGGAAAAAGACCTAAGAGTTGAGTGCTGTGGAAAGAGTTAACTATAACTATCTAGTTACTAGGTAGTCATAACTAGATAGTTATAACTTAATCTAGTAATTAGATATAGACTTAATTTAAAATCATCAAATAATATTGAAAGAGACTAATAAGCACAATAAATGTAAACTTTTTACATTGATAATCTGCATAATGGAAAGTATTCTGTATTAATTGCAGGAAGTCTTCAGGATGGAATTTGATTTGAGTTTGAAATTGGGTACTCAGCCAGGCACAGTGGCTCACGCCTGTAATCCCAACACTTTGGGAGGCCAAGGTGGGTGGATTTCTTGAGGCTACGAGTTCAAGACTAGCCTGGGCAACATGGCAAAACCAAAAATAGCATCTTTACCAAAAATTAGAAAAATTAGCCGGGCATGGTGGTATGCACCTGTAGTCCCAGCTACTCAGGAGGCCAAAGTGTGAGGATCGCTTGACCCTGGGAGATTGAGGCTGCAGTGAGCTGTGATCACATCACTGCACTCTAGCCTGGGTGACAGAGCAAGACCCTGCCTAAAAGAAAGAGAATTTGGGTACTCCATCCTCTAATTGCAGAGCATATTAGGTCTGCAGTTATGTGTTCTGTATGATGAAGCAACCCTCAGCCTTTTTTTTTTTTTTTTTTTTCTCATAGTATGTAAAGCAAATTCTTAAAACAACTTTGGGGGGTGTGTCTAACAAAGTAGGGTTTGAACCATTCTTATTTTTAAGAAAACAATTTCTAGAAGGACTAATGAAATCCAGCAACAAGAGTAGGCCAAACTTGGAAAATGTTTTCTCCATTTTAGAGCATGGTAACAGTAAAAAAAAAACCTTGAGAATATTACTGTTTCTCAGGTTAGAAACCCAAAACCAGTAAAATCCCTGGGAAAAGGGGATATTTCCATGGTTTACATTTTTTATTCTTATGTTTTGAGGCTTTAGTTCTTTTATAGAATTTGAGGAAGGAAATTAAATCACCAAAGATTAGGACTTTTTCTTTACTCTTGTTGCCCAGGCTGGAGTGCGATGGTGCAATCTCGGCTCACTGCAACCTCTGCCTCCGAGGTTCAAGTGATTCTTATGCCTCAGCCTTGAGTAGCTGGAATTACAAGGACACCCATCACACCCAGCTAATTTTGTATTTTTAGTAGAGATGAAGTTTCTCCATGTTGGTCAGACTGGTCTCAAACTCCTGACCTCAGGTGACCGCCCACTTCAGCTTCCCAATCAAAGTGCTGGGATTAGAAGCGTGAGCCACTGCTCCCAGCATTTTTTTTTTTTTCCTTTTTAAGACGGAGTTTCCTTCTTGTCGCCCAGGCTGGAGTGCAATGGTGTGATCTCAGATCTCTGCTCACTGCAAACTTTACCTCCTAGATTCAAAACAACTCTCCTGCCTCAGCCTCCTGAGTAGCTGAGATTACAGGTGACCACCACCATGCCCAACTAATTTTTGTATTTTTAGTAGAGATGGGGTTTTACCATGTTGGCAGGCTGGTCTCGAAATCCTGACCTCAGGTCAAACTCCTGGCCTCAGCCTCCCAAAGTGGTTGGATTACAGGTGTGAGCCACCGCGCCCGGCCTAGAAGAAGATGAGGATTTTGAATAGGATTCCTAAGAGATCACTTATATTGTCTTAAATATGCCATTTAAGAAAGAAAGAAGTTGCATATAGACGTTGAGATTAACTCTGAGAAAATCCAGGCCTGCCATTCAAAATATAGCATTTTCCAGAGCATACTGCTTTAAAAAGTTGAGTAATACCTGGTTTCAAAAACCTTGGGTAAATGCATTGCATTTTATTTATGATATGTGCTACTAACAAATTTGGAAGAAGGAGATCTTAGTGTAGCTTCCATCCAGTGATAGTGATAATGCCAGCTGCCTTTTGTTTTGAATTTTCCTGTGCTATTTATAAGACCAATCTCATGATGGCTTTGGCTGAGGAATTTGTCAGTGGGATTCTCTAATGCTGGATTGGTCTAGGTAGGACTACTTTTTTTAAATTCCTTTCTGCATTTATCTGAGCAGGCTGCAGAAAATGATTGAATATAAGTGTGTATAAAGCATACATTCACAAATTGAGTAATATTTCCAAAGTAACATTACTTTTTAGGGAGGTAGTTTTAATGTAATGTAATGACTTAAACTTCTTTTGCAAAAATGGCTTGTAGAACTCTATGCTATAGGTTTAAACAAACAAACGGAATACTGTTGTTTACCCTGATGCCAAGTAAGATATGGTTAGTGCTTCACTTCATGTATCAGTACCTGAGAAAGTATACCCATATATCTGTTGTTCTATAGTCACTCTGTTCACATCAAAATTCCTGCTGAATTTTAGAAATGGCAAATGACGACCAGGCACAGTGGCTCATGCCTGTCATCCTAGGACTTTGGGAGGCCAAGGTGGGTGGGTCACCTGAGGTCAGGAGTTCGAGACTAGCCTGGCCAACATGGTGCAAACCTGTCTCTACTCAAAATACAAAAATTAGCCAGGTGTGGTGGCACACACCTGTAGTCCCAGCTACTCAGGAGGCTGAGGCAAGCGAATCACTTGAGCCCTGGGAGGCAGAGGTTGCAGTGAGCCAAGATCGCACCACTTGTACTCCAGTCTGGGCAACAAAGCAAGACTCCGTCTCAAAAGAAAAAAGTATCACCAAATGAACATGAAGGGAACATTGGCAATATCAAAAAGCCTGTGCTAAATCCTAAAATAATGCAAAGAACCAAAAGGCCTCAATTGCACTTAACCGTCTTCTGTGTTCGTTTGGTGTCTTTTTGATGAGATTTTTATTGATGACCAGGGGCAATGCCACTGTGTATCCTGACACCATTCCTTGGCCTTCTAACTTCCTCTAACTTAAGATATCCACAGGATTTCCAGTTTTCTTTTTTGAACTTAAAACACTAACACAGAAACTTGAAGGTGCTTATAGAGAGTGTGGATATAATTTAAACCATAGAGTTGTGTGAGTCAGTACAAATACTAACAGAAGGTTTTCATACAGATTAGAAAACACTGGAAGGCAAGTAAGCAGCAGCATTTTCCAGCCTGTCTGTTTATACTGAGATCACTTTAGTTCCTGTTGTCTTCACAACATCCGTCAGGGTGTTTGAGACTTTGAGGACACAGACCAGGTTTTTTTAGTTAATAGAGAATATGAATACGACTGATCTCACAGGTAGATCAAAGACAGGGCCTAAGGTAGATTAGGGCCCAGGGTACAATGAAACTGAAATGTACAAGTATTTCATGGTTTGCTTTGGCAAATGAAGTTTAGATTAAATCAGTACTGTAAATTAAAAGGTATTTCTTTCTTAGTCCAATGAACATTTTTATTGCTATATAAAATGAGAGTAGTGGAATTTACACGTATATCTCCTTTCTTCTTTCTCTAAACTCCTTCAAAAGCCAGGAACTCTTTATCACCTGGGCATATACTTAGAGCTTTAGCAAGTGTCCGTGGGAATGAGCTTGGCTGTCTGTGTCCTGTAGTCACAGCCCACGTTCTTTGTTCCAAAAAATACCTTGTTTTCATGTACAACATCCATTCAAAAGAGATTTGAATAGAGGTTGTGGAAGAGACTGATGAGGTTACTTGCCAGCAGAAGCAAGAAATGCACGTTTTGACTTGAGATCCATGATGGAAAACAGATTGTATATGTTTATTCCTTTGGCCTCTGTAATAGGACTTTCCTGGTTGCAAACAAAGGTATGCATTAAAGCACACAATTTGGCATATTATCTGTGTGCAAATGCAGTTCACCCTAGCACAGCCTCAGAGTTCCGCAGTACAACTGGAAATACAGTAGTGATTTTCTGTTTATTTTATTGCATTCATTCTCTGTTTTCTTTTTCATTTTTCTCTTGCAATTTTCAGAATTCAGCTATCAAATTGAAAATCCATCTATAGTAGCTTCAGTGATTACAAACTAAAATGTGGGTTATTCCACATCATTTTTTCAAACAAGGCTTCTATTGCTTATGTTGTAGGTCTTACATAATCTTTAATAATTATACAACAATATCTGTAACTGGACTGCTTAGAAAATGTAGAACTATTAACATGGGAAATGAATTTTCTTGCCTTAAGCTACCTTCAGTGAACTGATGTACCACATTTTTCTTAGAAAAAGGTTTAAAAATATTTGCTATGCCAGAACATACTGCCCTGTGTTTATATTGTTTATCAGTGCTAAGTTTAGGGGTGCGGTGTTCTGTCTCACATTCCGTATGTACCGTCAGTGTTTGTGTCCAAATGAATTAAACTTTACGACATTACTTTTGCACACAATAGTAGCTGATAAATAACCAAAAGTAAATTTAAAACTCAATTTTGAGGCTTGATTTTAGTGAATCTTGTATATTTACTCTTCTTTTTTTTTTAAGTATAAAATATTTCTTTTTAAGTCTTTCATTTGGTTTTCTAGTCTTTCATTTCATCATTTCTGGGAGTTGCTCCAAAAGGCAAGATGTGACAGGCATATCACTTTTAATAAAAATAAGATTTCCTGAAATTTTAAAAATGCTTAAAAGCACCTCAGCTAAGGCAATCCTTTATTGCCTATAATGCCTTTTACCTGATTTTATTAGTCATTTTAGTTTTTAAAAGACATTTTCTTGTTGCATAATTATACAGAAGGATCTTCTTATTACCATAGCAATATCTTGGTTGCAGTGTTTGAACTGGAGCTATCTTTTTATTAAATTTATCATTTGCCTCTAGGAATATTGCTACCTTTTTTTTTGAGACGGAGTCTTGCTCTGTTGCCAGGCTGTAGTGCAGTGGCGCCATCTCAGCTCACTGCAACTTCTGACTCCCTGGTTCAAGTAATTCTCCTGCCTCAGCCTCCTGAGTAGCTGGGATTACAGGCATGCACCACCACACCCAGCTATTTTGTTTTGAGAAGGAGTTGTGCTCTTGTTGCCCAGGCTGGAGTACAATGGTGCTATCTCTGCTCACTGCAACCTCTGCCTCCCAGGTTCAAGCTATTCTCCTGCCTCAGCCTCCCGAGTAGCTGGGATTACAGGCAGGTACCACCATGCCTGGCTAATTTTGTATGTTTAGTAGAGACGGGGTTTCTCCATGTTCATCAGGCTGGTCTTGAACTCCCGACCTCAGGTGATCCACCTGCCTTGGCCTCCCAAAGTGCTGGGATTACAGGCATGAGCCACCATACCCAGCCTGTTACCCTTTTAATACAAGGGACTCTGGAAGCAGTTCCTAATATAGTTACCCAAAAACATTTTTGTAGGGCCTAATAATACAAATATTTGTATTATGAACATTCTTCTGAATGCACCCCTCCGAGACTAGTCCTGTATTTAACTGCATCACCCCCTGATTGAATTTCACCTCATTTGAGTCTGGACACCTTCTGATCCCTTTAAATAGTGGGGAAACAAAAACAAAAAACACTACAGCAAGAGACCAAGAAAGCTTCGGGCTAAAGGCTTTTCCATTCATTCAAAACTATAAATTTTTCACCTGAGGCCGGGCGCAGTGGCCCACACCTGTAATCCCAGCACTTTGGGAGGTCAAGACAGGTGGATCACCTGAGGTCAGGAGTTTGACACCAGCCTGGCCAACATGGTGAAACTCCATCTCTACTAAAAATACAAATACTAGCCGGGCGTGGTGGCAGACGCCTGCAGTTCCAGCTACTCAGGAGGCTGAGACAGGAGAATCACTTGAACCCAGGAGGCGGAGGTTGTGGTGAGCTGAGATCGTGCCATTGCACTCCAGCCTGGGTGACAAGAGTGAAACTCCATCTCAAAAAAAAAAAAAAAAAAGAATATTTTTTTCCTTCTGTTTAATAAACCACATTTGAAGTGTACCATTGCACCACAGAATTTTAAAATATGCCATCATTCTGTGAAAACTGTTTGCTTTTTGCTAGTTGGCTTTTTGTACAGCTAGTGTTTTTTGTTTTTATTATAACTTAGTACCCCTTTCCTAACAGAGCTCAAAGAAAGAGAGATTTGGTGTATACCATTAGAAGAGCTATGGAAATGTCAGGAGCCTCTTACTCCTCATAAAATATGCAGTATTGCTGTAAAAGATAATAGACTCCCTGTCGGTTTACCTGTTGACTTTGTTCTGAAAATCTGGGTCACAAAACTTTGAGCGCTTTCCTTTTAAATCACATGTGTGGTTGTCAGAGGGAGTCTTGTCTTTGGCCTTCTTGCCTCATGTACTGTGACTACAGTGAAACTAAACGCACATCAACCCGCTTCTCCATACCAGCCTAATTCAGTGTCGGCTGGTTTTGCTTTTTAAAAATGAGCAAGAAACTTTTTCTCCTAGTAACACCACTAAAATGCTGAGTTCACTTTTCATTTATGCTTTGAAATTCCACTGTAGGCCCTAAAGCAGCAATTAACTGTCAAGTTGAGGCTGGTGGCACCTATGCTGAGCAGACACTAGCTATTATGTATTGCTCACCAAGCGCTGAGCTGGCCTTTTACATACGTGATCGTGGTTGATGGTCATAACACAGTCCTTCCAAATACACGGTCTTCCCTCATTGTACGGATGAGCAAACTGAGGTTCAGAAATGTTCCATCGTTTACCTAGTGTCACACAAGTGGTAGGTAGCAGAGCTGAACTCAGGTCTTTCTAAATCAAAAACCTACATTCTTTCTGCTGTTTTATACTACCTCTTAAATTATTTAACTCTATATTAAGAATGCTTTATAAAATCAGTCATCTGCCCCAGCATTTCTTGCTTTTTCTTCTTTCCTTTTTTTTTTTTTTTAAATGGGGAGTAGATACATAGTTGAAGGAAAAAGTGGAGCCCAACAGGACCCAGATCTTTTGATTCTATTTTCTAAGGGCTAAAGTAGATTAGATTGGTTTTTCTTTCCTCATACTTCATCACAGCAATATGACGTCCAATTTGACCAAAATAACAACTAGGTAAGTAATTGCTTAATTAAAATCTCATATTTGGCACTGCCTGAGACAGAAATCCTACTAATTGATAATATTATGACAGAAATCCTAATAATTGATTAAAAGTTAGATGACATTATTTGCATTTTTGAGAAACTGTCAACTTTTAATTAATTTGCCATGTACATTTCACATGACCATGTTTTAAAGGCACATTTTCCAACAAAGTCAAGAGGAAGGGAGACATGTTTTAGGCAAGGAGTATCAGTACATTTTAAAGTTTATAAGGGAACAGTTTATTAAATGACCCTGATCTTATATCAAACAGTATATACATTGGTAGATGAACCTCCTATCTTTTTTTAGTAATTTTTATAGCCAAAGAAAATGGTTCTTGCTAACTAAATGTAAATGTCAACTCAAAGCTAATGTGGGTTTTTTTTTTAAGATCAGATTTTACGGCCCATCTCCTTTAATTTTAGTACAAACTCTAAATTTAGCTAATTTCAATGTAGTATAAAACTAATCAAATATGCTAGGCATTTTGCTTCTACGGAGTTTAGGGCATTTTGCCTAAATTGCTTGCCTCTAATTGTGGGGTCTTATTTCCCTTTCAGATATAGAGGACTTAAAATATGCTGCTTTTGGAAGCTACAGTAGCAATTTTGCAGTGAGCACACTTACAAGCTATGACTGGTCAGACAGGGATGATGCATCTCAGGGCAGAAAACTCTCTCCATTTGTCCTCTCAGCAGGAAGTGGATCCCCCTCAGCCACCTCAATTCTTCAAAAGAAAGAGACTTCATTTGGCAGTTCTGAAAACATCACCATGACATCTCTCTCCAAAGTAACGACCTTTGCAAGTGAAGATGCTCTTCCAGAGACCACCTTCCCAGATTTTGCCAGTTTTAAAGACATGATTCCTCAGACCTGTGAGCAAAAGGAATATGAAAGCAGAGACTATAAAGATTTCACAAGACAGGACCTGCCTATGGCTGAACGGAGCCAAGAGGCCACGTGTCCCAGCCCAGCTTCCAGTGGCGCCTCTCAAGAAACCCCCAACGAATGTTCAGATGACTTTGGAGAGTTTCAAAGTGAAAAGCCCAAAATCAGCAAATTTGACTTCTTAGTAGCCACTTCACAAAGCAAAATGAAATCCAGTGAAGAAATGATCAAAAGTGAGCTGGCAACCTTTGACCTTTCTGTTCAAGGTGAGTAGCTTCCAAGGTAGATTTTACTTTTGCGGTTTTTTTCCACTGAGATGTTAGATGTTCTTAAGAATAAAATGTTGCTCCCTGGTTTAGCAGGAAATAGAATTTCTAATCTTTGAAATCAGTGTCAATTACAGATAGCTATAATAAAGATTTTCCTGAGACTGGAGTCAAAATCAGTGTCCCTCAGATAACTGCTTTATAGGCTAAAAACAAGCATAGTATGCAGGTATTGTTCATTAGCTTGTTTGGTTAGAGGTGGGCTGTGTTAAAAGAGCCAGATAAATGGATTTGAGCCACTTGTAGGCACGTTAGCTCCACTCATGTTCTCTGGTCACAGATAACATCTTTTTTTTTTTTTAAATGGAATATCGTTGCTCTCAGCTGGAGTGCAGTGGCACGATCTTGGCTGACTGCAACCTCCACCTCCCAGGTTCAACCAATTCTTCTGCCTCAGCCTCCCGAGTAGTTGGGACTGCAGGCATGTGCCACCATGTCTGGCTAATTTTTGTATTTTTAGTAAAGATGGGTTTCACCATGTTGGCCAGTCTGGTCTCGAACTCCTGACCTCTTGATCTGCCTGCCTCAGCCTCCCAAAGTGCTGGGATTACAGGTGTGAGCCATCATGCTGGGCCGACAATGTCTTTTAATCCAAAGACATTGTGGTGGCCATGGATCTGCATCCAGCCTGCATATCACATTGACCCACACAGAAGATTTTTAAGTGTGAAATAATTGCCAGTATTTAAAAGATATGAGATTTCCCAATCTGGACTTCTAACTTTTCTTGAGAAGTCATAATATCTGGCACTAGGAGGTCTGCACTCCCATGTGTTGACAAGCAGCTGGAGCTGAAGAGCACCACTCCCTATAGATGGGTCCTTCTCCCTCTCTTGCCATCATCCCCACCTCTTCCTAACTCAACGGACCTACTTCAGTTTTTTACTTTACTTGCCTGGTCTCTGAAGGCATTTAAGTTTGCCTCTTCTGCTTTAATCTCATCCCTGACAGAAGGGATCATTATTTCAGCTGGATTGAGAGCCTGTGAAGGAGCTCAGTTGCAACTTCCTAACAAATGACTGGAAAAGCCACACAACTCTTACATACTCATATTTAGAAAGGCTCATTTGTGCTCCAGACGCCAGTGATTCTGCACTGAGCATTATGGAAGACTTGTGGTAGATCAGAGAAGAGTCATGCTGAAAACAAAAGTCAGGGAAACCAAGCAAGAGAGAACAGTGGAAAAGATTCAATGCGTAGCTTCCAAGAGAGAATGAATAAGAAATGTGTTTGTGAATGTCTCATGACATAAGCATCTGAAGAAGAGGGTCGTGGGCAGGGCACAGTGGCTCACACCTGTAATGTCAGCACTTTGGGAGGCTGAGGTGGCAGATCACTTGAGGTCAGGAGTTTGAGACCAGCCTGGCCAACACAGTGAAACCCCATCTCTACTAAAAATACAAAAAGTAGCCAGGCATGGTGGTGTGCACCTGTAGTCCCAGCTACTCAGGAGGCTGAGGCAAGAGAATTGCTTGAATGTGGGAGGCAGAAGTTGCAGGGAGCCAAGATCGCACCTCTGCACTCCAGTCTGGGCCACAGTGCAAGACTCTGTCTCAAAAAAAAAAAGAAAAAGAGGGTTGTGGTAACAAGGAAGAGCCTCTGCTTGAACTAAGGTGAGTAGCCAAAACCTTTGACTGTATTATTCCTTTTTCCCAGGATCACACAAGAGGAGTTTGAGCCTCGGTGATAAAGAAATAAGCCGTTCTTCTCCTTCTCCGGCTTTGGAGCAGCCTTTCAGAGACCGTTCCAATACTCTGAATGAGAAGCCCGCGCTGCCTGTCATCCGAGACAAGTACAAAGACCTGACGGGAGAGGTGGAGGTGAGAGGAGAGCTTTCTACAGGGGGTGGGTAACAGACCAGCAAGCACACAGGGCCCCAAGAAAGAATGCTCTCAGCTTTCACATGGGGAAAATGAGGGACAGAAAGACACAAAGCACCAGACATGAACTGTGTAATTAAAGTGAGAGAAGGGTAAGGTGTGGCATCCGCTGAAAGTAGTTGGTGACCCTAAAACCAAAATTATTCATGGGACTTCACAAGGATGGCAGTGTTTGTAGAATTCTTCTTGAGCACTTAGACTTATCATCTTCATGAAACCTCAAAATAGAGGAGACAGGGAAAGTACTCTGAATTTTTTTTTTCTGTCTGCTGCATCTTAGTGGCACACTGTGCTCCTTCTGTGGCCGACACACTTCACTTCTCGCCTTTCCCTGCTCCTTATTACATGTGCGTGTGTACCATGTCTTCACACACAGCATTATAACCGGGGAGCAGAAAGCCAATGGCTTGATAGCGGTTTCTGTACCAGACAGCTACATGCTGAGTGCCTTCGAAGAAAGGCTTACACTGTTACTGATGGAACAAATGAGGCAACACTCACAGAGGGAAGCTGCTGGAAAGCATGTCCTTCAGACTTGCAGGTCCTGTGCTCGGAAGTTACATTTATTAGTAATTTAACATAGTTCTTAGTGAGTTCAAAAAGAAACTGTGGCCGGGCACCTATGGCTCATGCTTGTAATTTCAGCACTTCAGAAGGCCAAGTGGGGCAGATCACTTGAGCTCAGGAGTTTGAGACCAGCCTAAGTAACATGGCAAAACCCTATCTCTACCAAAAATACAAAAAGTAGCTGCATGTGGTGGTGCATGCCTGTAGTCTCAGCTACTCTGGAGACTGAGGTGGGAGGATTGCCTGCATCCAGGAGGTTGAGGCTGCAGTGAGCAGAAATCACACCACTGCACTTCAGCCTAAGCAACAGAGCAAGACCCTGTCTCAAAAAAAAAAGATAAACTGCTTGAACTAGAGTGATTGAAAGTCTTCCAAGCTCTTTGAATTGACAGAGTCATCAATAGAAGATTCCAGTTTTGTGTGTTTAACCCGGCTTTTTTTTTTATAAAATTCACAGGAAAATGAGAGATACGCATATGAATGGCAGAGATGCCTGGGGAGTGCCCTGGATGTGAGTATGTCACTTTTGCGTTCACACATATGTAAGTGCTGTCCTGTGCAGTTTGCCTTCTTGGTTCATTTGGATGGACAGAGGCAAACTTCAGGAGAGCCTTTCTTGGGTGTTCTTGAGCAAAGTGAAACTGTGGAAGTCATACATCTTAGGTGAGGCTTCCTTCACACTTACAATAGCAGACTGGCTCATTTGTCAGTTGTCCCCTAGTCTGTCATCGTGTTTAAGAAATAACAAAGTGATATCATTAACTCTGCCTAAATCAAAATAGTATTTAAAGAACCTATCTTTTCTCTTCCAAAGAAATGGAGGATTGTTTCTTCAAGGATAAAATTAAATTCTCGGTTTTGTTTTAGCACAGTCGTATACACACATCAATCGGTCATGCTTTTTCACACCTCCCGGCTTTTCAGTTGGGTTTTCTACTAACAGTCAGTTGATTTGCAATGACTTTTCTCAGTTATGTAAGGTGATGTGATTTCATTTCTTGTAGGTCATTAAGAAGGCAAATGATACCTTAAATGGAATCAGTAGTAGTTCTGTTTGCACAGAAGTAATTCAGTCAGCACAAGGCATGGAATATTTATTAGGTATGTTCTTTTATATTTTACTATTAAAAATCATGGCACTTTGCATTATTTTCAGTTTTCCTTTAATTATTTTAAGCTAGATCTCTCAAGTTACATATGACTTCAGTAAGAAATATCTGCATTTGTGGGTAAGACACTTAAGTCACAAGCAGTAAACTGTTTAATCGAAAAAGTCTCTATGGCTAAGTTTCCTAGTCCTTGTTATACACCTAATAGCAAAAGTGTAAAATTATGTCTGTATTAACTGGTTTATCAAAGAATCTGAACTACTGATGCACTAAAATCAAATCATTTTGTCTCCATCAGTACCTTGCCATACTCTGTATTCTTCCTCTCTACTGCTTCATGACATCACACATTGCTGAACTTCCTGGCCATCTGCAGCAATTAGATATGTCAGTCCAATTTGAAATGGTAGCTTCTGTCCACTTTGATGTTCCTCCCTTCCCCAAGCTCAGGCTTGGCCGATAGCCAGGGCCACACACACTGTACCCTAATCTTTTTCAAATCTTTACTCAAATGTCAGCTTCTGTGTGAAATCTTCCCTAGCATCCATTTCTCCAGAGTATCCTCTGTCCCCACCCTGGCACTTCCAATCCCATTCTCTGCTGGATTTTCTCCTTAGCCCTGTTACCTTTAATTTCTGGCATATGTTACTTATTATTCTTTTCTTTCCCTTTTTTTTTTTTTTTTTTTTGAGACAATGTCTCACTCTGTTGGCCAGGTTAGAGTGCAGTGGTGCAGTCTCGGCTCACTGCAACCTCCACCTCCTGGGTTCAGGCGATTCTCGTGCCTCAGCCTCCCAAGTAGCTAGGATTATAGATGCCCACCACCATGCCCAGCTAATTTTTTGTATTTTTAATAGAGACTGGATTTCACCATGTTGGCCAAACTAGTCCCAAACTCCTGACCTCAGGTGATCCACCCATCTCAGCCTCCCAAAGTGCTTGGATTATAGGCGTGAGCCATTGTGCCCAGCATTTTTTTGTTTTGTTTTGTTTTTAAGACAGGGTCACGCTCTGTCACTCAGGTTGGAGTGCAGTGTTGTGATCACAACTCACTGTAGTGTCCGCCTCCCAGGGTCAAGCAGTCCTCCCGCCTCAGCCTCCCAAGTAGCCGGGACTTAGGCGCACACCACCACACACCTGACTAATTTTTCTATTTTTTTTGTAGAGACAGGTTTTCACCATGTTGCCCAGGCTGGTCTCGAACTCCTGAGCTCAAGTGACCCACCTACCTCGGCCTCCCAAAGTGCTGGGATCACAGGCATGAGCCCCGTGCCTAGCTACTTGTTGTTTTTACTGTCTGTCTCCCTTCATTAGAATGAACCTCCAAGAAGCCAAGGATTTTGGTCTGTTTTGTTCACTGGTGTGCCCGCAACACCTAACCTAGTGTCTGGCACACAGCTGGCACTCAAAACTGTTTGCTGGATGAGTGGAGAGTGAAGGGATGTCGCCTCCGCCTTACTCCTGCCACTTCACTCGGGGTCGTCTTTTCTTGCTCAAACAGGCCCAGTTCTGCATAAGCAGATGCCCACCAGGAAATGTGGCACCTGTCTTTTCTCCTAGTATCCTTGTATCTGTGGAAGGTTCTCTTAGAAGCCCCCTCACTTGGCTTAGGGTGGGCAATGATTTCTGCCCCTCCCTTGGGGAAGGAAGAAGAAAAGCAGTAGTGCTGTACACAGGGCTGCTGATAAGCCACTCGGAATTCCTCCAG
This sequence comes from Cacajao melanocephalus, assembly GCA_963573385.1. NCBI lineage: Eukaryota > Metazoa > Chordata > Mammalia > Primates > Pitheciidae > Cacajao > Cacajao melanocephalus. The sequence goes on along the minus strand of CAUYLG010006386.1, from coordinate 12,539 downwards.
TTTTCACCTGGAGATGCCAGGGTCATGTGTTTGGTAACTGTCACATTGCAGGTTAGTGGCTGTCCTTAGAAGGTAGAGGTACTTAGCACCTCTCATCCTTGCTTGAAGAGTTCAACCACAATTGAGAGACCACAGGAAAAGAACTGTTCTGTATCCTGTTACATGTATAAAAGATAAGTGAAGTCAAAGTGTTCGTAAGACGTTGGGATTCAGAGGGATGAGATGTTTCTTAATTACTTTGTGATGCTGTTAACATTTAGATTCTTTTACATTTTTACTATCCTCATTTTCAGCCAGTTTATTGGGATTTCCCAGATTCAAACAGATGGACTCATAAATAAACCTCCCCAAAAACAAAAGCTTGTAACTTGCATATTGCCTGTCATTCTTCAAGCACTATTGTAAGCCTTTTACCATATTAACCTGTTTAATCCTCTCAACCATCCTTTGAGGAGGTACTGTTACCATCCCTACTTCACAGATGAGGAAACTGAAGCACAGAGAGGTTACATGACTTGCCTAAGGTTATGTAGCCAGTAAGAGGCATAAGTGGGGTTTGAACCCAGGCAGTGCAGCTTTAGAGTCTATGCTGTTACCAGTGAGCTATACAGCAGCATTGAGAGGTGGATTGGTCCCAAAGAATAGTAAGTACACCTCTGTCCAGGTATACCCCTTGTTTCTAACAAACACCAGCAAGCAATAATGCTGCCCTGTCTGGTTCCTCTCTGTCTCCACTGCCAACACTCTCTCTGCTCTCTCAACCCCCCAGGTGTTGTTGAAGTGTACAGGGTAACCAAGCGTGTGGAGCTGGGGATAAAAGCCACTGCAGTATGCAGTGAGAAACTCCAGCAGTTGCTGAAGGACATCGATAAAGTATGGAACAACCTAATCGGCTTCATGTCACTCGCCACACTCACAGTAAGCCTATGAGACAACTCAGCAGTTGCTTTCCTTTCCAGAAACCTAAGTTGTAAAGCAGAGTGTATAGTCCTATGATGGTACTAACTGGAGGCTGAAGGTGCCAACTGGAGCACATTATATTTAAGGAGGAGGGAGATCACAGGTGTGTGGTCAGTTGAACAGGACCAGGTGGGCTTCTGATCTCTCCAAGGCCCACTGTACCTCAGGAGAAAAAGAGGATAGGAAAACATTCACTCTAAGACGCAATTAAAAAAAAAAAAAGGAAAACATTCACTCTATACCTTTCTTAATTCACGTAATACATGCAAGATTTGCAAAGCATTGGTTTGAGATAACTCCCTTTGCACTTCTAGTTATTTATGTCCCCATATGTGTCCTTTCAGAAAGCTATGTGATACCTCATGTTGCCATTCTGTAGTTTGTTTAGCCCTTCTTACTTTTTTTAGGTTCTTTGGTTGTTTTCATTTTTCCCTGCTATGAGTAGTTCTACTCTAAATAGACAAATCACTTTGTGGGGATGTAGTTCTTCCAAGTGGACTAGGAGGTCAGTGTGTGTGTCTGCACAGGTGCGTGCATGCATATGTAGTTGTTGTTACATTTATTAGAAGGCTTTCCAAATAGCTTGTACTGGTCACAGTGCTACCAGAAATATATAAGTATATGGATACTTTTCTCTACATTATGTCCTATCAGTTTCTTAATTTAACAAGCATGCAGTTATTCTGTAAGGTGTTTTTTACATTAAAAAAAAAATCTTGAGAGGCTTGGCAGTGTTCCAAATGACAATTTACTATTTCTGTTTCCTTTGTATATAAATGGATTGGACTCTTTTGACCATTTGAGCATTTATTCCTTGGAATATGATTATTGACCTTATATACTTCATATTTGTAATAGATTTATATGCATATATATATAAGCTTGTAAACTTTTATCAGCCTTTTTCCTCCTCTGTTACCGTACCTTTTTTACATTTCATTGGGCAAAACTATTTTATTTTTATATATTCATACCTATGCAATTTGTTTCTGATGGTATCCTTTATTTCACAGTAGTCAGAAGTTTATCTTCCTTCCACAGCTGGAATAAATATGCTATTCCAATTTTTTTTTAACATGGAACTCTGTGACCCATCTGAATGGGATTGCAGCTGTGTGGGAGGAAGCAGTTCTAATTTTCTGAACTGATAGTCAGGTGGATACCAGCTACCCTAGCAACGTGTCTTCCGCAGCACATCCTCACCATTGTCGTGTTGCTTCTGGTTTGTAATATTAAAGTCTAAGAGTTTCCATAATTTCCAAAACTTTCTCTTGTTCCCTTGAATCATTTCTCATTTTCTAACCTAAAATTGTATGTAGATAATTATTTTTTTAAAAAAATACTGTTCTGGCAAGTGAAGTAAGAAATGGGGTATTAATATTTGAAGAAAGAGATAAAATTGTTTACTTGGTGATAATGAAATTCTTTTAAAAATTTAAATTAAACCAGCCAGGTGTGGTGGCTCACACCTGTCATCGCAGCACTCTGGGGAGGCTGAGGCGGGCGGATCACTTGAGCCCAGGAGTTTGAGACCAGCCTGGGCAACATGGCGAAACCCCGTCTCTACCAAAATTACAAAAATTAACCAATTTCATAACCCGGACTCTAAATAAATAAATAGATTTAAAAAATGTTTTTAATCTAAATTCAATTTAAATTTAAATGTATCGCATTTGGCATAAATTCATAGCAATCCTACATATTAATAGTAGTTAGAAAATATGATGAAATTAGGCTGGGCACGGTGGCTCATGCCTGTATTTCAGCACTTTGGGAGGCCGAAGAGGGCAGATCAGTTAAGGGCAGGAGTTCGAGACCAGCCTGGCCAACATGATGAAACCCCATCTCTACTAAAAATACAAAAAAAAAAAAAAAAAAAAAAAATAGCCGGGTATGGTAGCGGGTGCCTGTAATCCAGCTACTCAGGAGGCTGAGGCAGGAGAATTGCCTGAACTTGGAACCCAGGAAACAGAGGTTGCAGTGAGCCAAGATCATGCCACTGCATTCCTGTCTTGATGACAAGACTGGTTTGTGGCAAGACTATTTCTCAAAAAAAAAAAAAGAAAAGAAAAGAAAACATAATGAAATTAGAAACTTTTTTTTTATTATAAAATATAATGAAGTTAGAAATTTAAAAAAAATTATTAACTAATTCAAGCCCTCATCACTTTTGAACTTCTGACCTCATAGGGTGACTGGATACATTTTTTTTTATCCCTTATGAATCTATTCTGCACACCTCTACCAGACTGTTCTTCTAAAATACAAATTTGATCATGTCATTTAAATCCCATTTAAAATCCTGCAGTGGACTCTCCATGGTCTTCAGGATCAAGTTCAAACTTCTAAGCCCAGTATAGATCTTTTCTATCCCTCAGATCACCATTGCCTCTCTTTCTGTTAAGCTACTTTTCCCTCTGCAATCTGCATCATTTTCCCCAGAAGTCATTCCAGGAGTCCTTTGGTCCAAATTAGATGCCTTGCCTGGGTGTGTCCATAGCACATTTCTCTCTCATTTCTCATAGCACTTTCCATGCTTGTTGATAATTGTGTGTTTACTTGTCGCTTGCCCACTAGCTTGGCAGCTCTTTAAAAGTAGGACTGTGTCCTTTAGTTTTTCATTAGTGCGCTAATGCAGTGTTTGGTGAGACTTTCTACTTTTTGTTTTACAGTTTTTTTTAACCTTCCAATTTCTTAAAAAACCAGACACCATAAATTTTTGTACTTCATCATTTTAATAACTGGTTTAAATTTTTTAAATAAATAGGTAAGGAAAATGAAAGGGAAGCTATAATAAGCCAGGAGTAAAATTTAGTGCATTAGAATGTGTGCTTTTAATGTGCTTGCATTGTTAATGGCAGGCTGTATCACTGCCTTACGCTTTCTGGGAACTGATGTAAAGACAATATAATCAGTTCCATGACTCACTGTGTTTATAGCATAAAACAAACTCAGCACTCAGGAGAAGCATAGTTATTCTTGCTACTAATGTCATTTATTTAATTTATTTTTTTGAAACAGAGTCTCATTCTGTTGCCCAGGCTGGCGTGCAGTGGTGCAATCTCAGCTCACTGCAACCTCCACCTCCTGAGTTCAAGCGATTCTCATGCCTCAGACTACTGAGTTGCTGGGATTGCAGGCATGTGCCACCACATCCAGCTAACTTTTGTATTTTTAGTAGAGACAGAGTCTCGCCATGTTGACCAGGCTGCTGTCAAACTCCTGGGCTCAAGTGATCCACCCACCTTGGCCTACCAAAATGTTGAGATTATAGGCATGAGCCACTGAGCCTGGCCTTGATAGTAATATCAGAAAGAAATTCTTTTGTGGGTTCTCATAAAGAAGAAACTAATATAATCAACACTGTCTTCAGAAAAAAAATCCTTTCAGTAAATAAAGCAACAGGTTTCATTGAGTAGTTTCTTATTACATCTCTCAATATAGGCCAAATGGCATAACTCCAAAGTATGGGTGGAAGTCATTTTAAGTGTGGAAAAAATAGATTAAATTGTAAACTAGGGGGGTGTAGTAGTGCATCCTGATGGCAGGCTCATGTCTTTGCTCTGTAAAGGAAGCATGCAAATCAATGAGAAATATACCAACATCTCAGTAACGTATGAGTGAAAACGTGAAGTGATTCATAAAAGGGGAGGTACAATTAGTAAACATAAGTTCAAATCAAAACAAGGTTTTGTTTTTTACCTACTAATATTTTTTAAGACAGATCTCACTCTATTGCCCAGCCTGGAGTGCAATAGCATGATCTTGGCTCACTGCAACCTCTGCCTCCCAGGTTCAAGTGATTCTTGTGCCTCAGCCTCCCAAGTAGCTGGTATTATACGCATGCACCACCACACCCAGCTCGTTTTTGTATTTTTAGTAGAGATGGGGTTCCACCGTATTGGCCAGGTTGGTCTCAAACTCCTGGCCTCAGGCGATCTACCCACTTCTGCCTTCCAAAGTGCTAGAATTACAGGTGTGAGCCACCATGCCTAGCCTGCCTACTTATTAAGCCCAATTTTTGTGTGGTCCATTTATTTGAATACTAATAGTGTTGATGTGGTAAAATGTTAACTATACCATAGGGTGGAATCACCTATGGAAAGAGAAGTTTGGCACCATGCTTTCCTCCTGACTGTGAACTTCTTGAAGACAGAGATCAAGACTGCACTTGTTCATCTTTTCTTCTTTATCTGAGCACAGTGCCAGGAACTTTGTAAACGTTCAGTAAACACTCAGTAAAAGTTGAATGAATTAAAGGACTTAATATGCATTCAGAGTAGTTGACTCAGTAATTCCACTTCTGAGAAAATGTCCTAAGACAGCGATTCTAAATATGAACTCACAGAAAGAAGCAAGCTAAGTGCACAAAGTTGTTCTTTGTAAAAGTGAAAAATTAGAAAGAACCTGAAAGTCCAAATCTAGAGGATTGGTTAAGTAAATTGTGGTGAATCTTTACCCCAGGATCTTATGCAACCATTTTGTAAAGGAGCATGAAGTTTGAATGACACAGAACTGTTACTACAGGGCTTGAAGGAAATCTGCCAAAATGATACTAAGGATGTGTTTGGGTGATGAAACACTGGATTTTTTTCTTCTTCTTTTTTAGACAGGGTCTCCCTCCATCACCCAGGCTGGAGTACAGTGATGTGATCACAGCTCACTACAGCCTTGACCTCCTGGGCTCAAGCAGTTCTCCCACCTCAGCCTCCTAAGTAGCTGGGGTCACTGGTGCATGCCACCAAGCCCAGCTAATGTTTTTGTATTTTTTGTAAAGACAGGGTTTCACTATGTTGCTCAGGCTGGTCTCAGACTCCTTGGGCTCAAGGAATCCATTCACCTTGGCCTCCCAAAATGCTGGGATTACAGGCATGAGCCACTGTGCCCAGCCACAACACTGGATTTTTAAATATTCTTTTATTTTTTTTGTTTTTTTCCAACTTTCTTTAGATAGTGTTTGTTGCATTTATAATGGAAAAATAAGTGTTTTTACTCTGGTAGGAGAAATGTATTGTTACCCTTCATTCACTTGCACAAACCCTCACCTATAAATACCCTTGTTACCCTTGCCCATTTCTCCTTTCAGTTGTAATGATAGGTTATCAAGTTCTCAAAACTGAATTTTATTTATTTACCTATTTATTTATTGTTTAGAGACAGGGTCTCACATTGTCAGGCTGGAGTGCAGTGGCATGATCACTGCCCACTACAGCCTTGAACTCCCAGGCTCCAGTGATCCTTCCTCCTCAACCTCCCATAGCTGGGATTACAGGCATGCACTACCACGCCTGGCTTGGTAGGGACGGGGTCTCACTGTGTTGCCCAGGCTGGTCTCAAACTTCTGACCTCCAGCGATCTTCCCACCTCAACCTCCCAAAGGGCTGGGATTACAGGTGTGAGTCACCACACCCAGACTACTTTAGGGATTTTAATTGCAGTAAATCTGCGTAGCAGCCTGACATCTTTACCCTGCCGTCATCCTCTCCTGAAGCAGAGGAGAATCATGCCCAAGCTACCAGACATCTTCTGTCCTAAGGAGGACTATATTACCACACACCACTACCCACAAAAGGCAGCTGAATCAGAATACTGGGAACCAAAGAAGGTGGGGAGAAGGAATGGGGGTAGTTTACTACTTATCCTCTATTTCTGTATTTACATTCAGAGGCAGAATTCTTAGGTCTGAATGAGAGTCTTCAAGTTCTCTCCTTGATGGATTGGTTAACTGTTGTGATGACTAATACAAGGAACTTGGAAGAAAAAAAGTGCTGCAGTCCTCCAATTTTCTTTGAGCTTCTGGAATTCAGTTCATTATCCTCTGGATCAGAGAAATGCATTAAACTCTGCATTTACTTTCTGAGCTCCAGCTACTAATGAAGTAGGTTGGCTAGTGATGTGTGCTGATGGTGCCTGTGAAGCTGTGGGGTAGAGAAGGATGTGTTACCAGTTGTGAACCTGAGATCAGCATGTGTCTGTGTCCTTCCTAATTTACCCACCTTCCACTTCCTGACCTTGTCCTAATATGGAGCAGGTTAGCCTGAATATCATCATAAAAGTAGATAATTTTATTCTCCCCTTTTACAGATGAAGAAACTGAAGCACAGAGATGCTGGTGAGGCCTGGGTTCTTTCTGAAAATTAGAAGTTTACTTTCTCAACCTCTATTCTTTGAGATGGACAAGTTGGGTGGGTAAGACCAGAGAGGTACTAAAGCTTTTGTCAGGGGAGTGGAGTGATTTTAACACCAAGGTTAATGAGTTCAAACACCACCAGTCTTTTCTGACAGCAACTTGTTATCAACAGTCAAATTCTTGTCTGGACATTGCCCTTGTATGTATATCCCAGGACTATAGAGTAACTTCAAAGCCTCCTTCTTTACATTTAGATTTGAAGGTTCTTTGTTTTGGTGGCAATCAGTTGTTACTGCAATTAACACTGAAAACTAGATTTCTATACAAACCCCCAAATCAGCCACTCGTCTCTTCTCTCCCAGTGCTGCTGGAAAAGATGACTGTGATTACAAAGCATCTCTCTCCTTGCCATGAGCTCTTAGAAGGAAAGATATCACAGAGACCAGGCACACTTGCCAAGTTTGTGAATTTGGAGGAAGAGATAAGGGGTGATTACTGGGTTGCTGCCGTGTGTTTACTTCTTGTGGTAGCTGCTCTCACCAGGTGAAGTGCAAGCCAGTTTCATTTCTGTGCATCTTCCCAAGCTCCTGTGGCTATAAGCTTGCTGCATCTGTTCATGAGCACAAGGGCTCACCTTCTAGACTCTCAACACCCCTCCAGACCTTTTTTTTTTTGGTAAAATATATATACAGGGCTAGGTGTGGTGGCTCATGCCGGGTAATCCCAACACTTTGGGAGGCCGAGATGGGTGCATCAGGAGATCGGGAGTTCAAGACCAGCCTGGCCTTGAACATAGTGAAACCCTGTGTCTACTAAAAAAATACAAAAAAATTAGCCGGGCCTGGTGGTGGGCACCTGTAATCCCAGCTACTCAGGAGACTGAAGCAGGAGAAGCGCTTGAACCTGGGAGGCAGAGGTTGCAGTAAGGTTGCAGTAAGCCGAGATCGAGCGTCTCAAAAAAAAAAAATACACACACACACATGTATATACACACAATAAGATGCAAAAATCTTGGTTATACTACTCAGAGTTTGAAAATGCATACCCCCATATAACCCATACCTCTATCAAGATATAGATTACTCCATCATTCCAGAAGCTTTTTATGCACCTTCTTAATCATGACCCTACTCAGATATAATCCCTGGTCTGATTTTTTATACCAAGGATTTTGTTCAGACCTTTTTAAAGAGACCTTGGAATTTGATTTTGTTATTTTGAAGAAAGCCTATTGGGTTTGGAGCCCATCTAACCAGGAGTGTTGCCCTGTTCACATATGGTGGCTCTGACTCCTTTAGTGTAAACAAATGTGAGGTAAATGGAGAGAAGGGCTGGGCTTTTATGCCCTTCCCTCAGACTCCCGTTGTGAGCATCCTTTTCTAGTGTCAGTGTCTAGATGCTAATGAGTGGTTTTACCTGACTTTTGTTTTTTAAGACACCAGGTAAGGGTATAGAGATGAAGTAATCTTCTAACTTGACAACACAGGAATGCACTGCAAATTGTACATGAACACCAGAGTATTAATTTTTCTAATTACCCATGTTCTTCTTATTATAATTGCATTTTTCACTAGGTTAGCTGTGACAGAACAATCCTCCTTTGCTCAGATTATACCATGTCGTTGTACTCTTGATAACTAGTAGAGATGTCCTCTGTCTGTAAAACTTGAGTTGCCCACTGCATGAAGAATAGAACACATTCCACAGAAATAGTATAAGGTGTTACTTGTCATGAAGAAGCCTTTACTCTAACAGAACTGGTAAGAATAGCTGTATAGTCAGGTGTGGTGGCTCATGCCTGTAATCTCAGCACTTTGGGAGGCTGAGGTGGGAGGATCACGAGGTCAGGAGTTCAAGACCAGCCTGACTAACATGGTGAAACCCCGTCTCTACTAAAAATACAAAAATGAGCTGGGCACGGTGGCGCATGCCTGTAATCTCAGCTACTCAGGAGACTGAGGCAGGAGAATCACTTGAACCCAGGAGGTGGAGGTTGCAGTGAGCTGAGATCACACTACTGCACTCAGCCTGGGCAACAGAGTGAGACTGTCTCCAAAAAAAAAAAAGAATAGCTGTTTAAGTGTAAATGACATAAACTAACATCTTTGTAGTTCAAATCATTTTTAACAAAACTATACAAACTCCCAGGACTCTGAATTAGATATTCAAAATGGGGAAATATCGTTAGAAAGAGGAATGATTGAGGTTTTACAGGAATTTTGTAATGCTTTACACTATTGCTTCACTTCAGGTAAATGACTTCCTTAATGAACTATATTGCCGCAGTGCCCTTTGATTTCATACTACTCCTATTACTACTACTGTTATTACTTCTACTACTACTACTACTACTACTACTATTACTGCTGCTACTACTACTGGTTACCATTTATGAATATTTTGCACTTAGGGCCTGCGAGGCATTATGCTGTATGCTTTACATTCATTCTGATTTAATCCTGGTAACAACCCCATGTCATCACATATTGAGTCTTTATAAGGGGAAGGTAGGAGGGGAAGAATAAGAGAAAGTGATGTGACAACAGAAGGAGAGAGAAGATTCAAGTGGCAGGTACTACCTGCTGGCTTTGAAGATAGGATCACGAGCCAAGGAGTGCAGAGGCTGTCTCTAGAAGCTAGATTATACTCTAGAAGTTTAATCATCATTTTTATAGGTGAAGAAATTAGGGCTTTGAGAAGATGAAACTTGACTGAAACTGACAAGTCTAGGATTTGAATCTATGTCATTTCAGAATCCATTCTTCCTACTCTGTGTTATGTCCAGCTTTTAAGATACTGAAAATGACTTATTTCTTCCCATGAAGACTCTGTGAGGCTGTTCCTATTGGAAGACAGCTGCATCACTTTTCTCCAGTGACAGTCACAGAATGTAGTGCTCCATCACAGCAGTCATGCTTGGGCTAAGGAAGGCAGGGTACACAGTCTTCAGCTCCACATTCTGCCTCCTTGATGTTTATTTAAGCTGGAAATTACAGTTACTCTTCGATGCATGGGGAGTTGGTTCCAGGACATCCTCCATTTCTGGACATAAAAATTTGCAGATGTTCAAGTCCCTGATATGAAATGGCCTAAGATTTTCATATAACCTATGTGCATCCTCCTGTATAATTTAAATCTTTAGAGTACTTATCACACCTAATACAATGTAAATGCTGTGTAAATAGTTATACTGTATTGGATTTTTTTATTTGTATCATTTTTGTTTTTTTCTATTTTTTCCTTCGAATATTTTGATCTGAGGTTGGTTGAACTCATAGATGTGGAACCCATGGATACCGAGGGCTGACTATACTGGCAAAGCTTTACGCTGTCTCTTTAATACTCTTTATCCATGGGCTAAGACTCCCTCTTGTGGGAAAAGCATATCTCCTACTGGCACAGACTGAAGACCTGCTTCTTTCTCAAGAGGTGAAAATCACCTATTTTAGTGAGATGTGTGATGCACTCTGAGGTTAACTTTCTAAGTGAGTTGTCATCTAAGGTTTTATCTTGTGAAGTGGGTTGAAGTTCAGTAGGTTTGGAGCAGACAAAGAATTTGGTCCTGGAAAACAAAATTAATCGATTTTTGCCACATAAAATCTAAGAAGAGAAAAGGCTGTTATTCACCTGAATTTTAGTCAATTGGCAATCACACAGCCTCTTTGATTTCACTGTTCACCTCAGTGAAGTATGAATTCTTTTGTACTTCCTTTCAATGTGAAATTGACCAGTGAACTTCAGAGTACTTCCTGTTGCTATGACATATCAAGAGAACAGTTTATTTTAATGGTGATAGCATTTTGTCATCTTGACAGTCTGCACAATGTTTTAGAGACAGAATTTCTTTTTTTTTTTTTTTTAAAGACGGGGTTTCACCATGTTAGGCTGGTCTTGAACTCCCAACCTCAGGTGATCCGCCCACCTTGGCCTCCAAAGTGATTGGATTACAGGCATGAGCCACCACGCCCAGCCTAGAGACAGAATCTTTACTATGTCTCTGCATGGCTATCCTCAGGTGACAGAAGGTGGCTGTGGTAGACAGAATGTTGGCTCCCTCAAAGCTGTCGATGGCCCTGGAACTTGTGAATATGTTACCTTTGCAAATAGGATTAAGTTAAAGGTCTCTCATTGAGGAAATTATCCTGGATTACCCAGGTGGGCCCAGTGTCATCACATGGATCCTTAGGGGGAAAAAGTGATGTGACAACAGAATCAGAAGAGAGTGGCAGATGCTACCTGCTAGCTTTGAAGATGGGACCACAAGCCAGGGAATGCAGAGGCAGTCCCTAGAAGCTAGAAAAGGCAAGGAAACAGATTTTCCCCTAGAACTCCCAGAAGGAATGCAGTCCTGCTCACCCATGTTAGACTTCTGAAATCCACAACTGTAAAAGGATACATTTATGTTGTTTTAAGCCGTTAAGTTTGTGCTACTTTGTTACAGCAGCAGTAGGAAAGATTATACAAGACGTTGTAGCCAAGCCAGTATCAAAACTCTATAATTGCTTATGGAACCTGGTTAGATGACCCTTTATATCAGCCAAATTAGACTAGGTTATGCTTTGGTAACAAACAGCTTCTTCCGTCTTAGCAATATAAAACAGCAAAGCTTTATTTCTTGCTCAGGCTATGTGTCCATCTCAAGTTGGCGGGGGCTCTGTGCCATGCCCTCCTTACTCAAGGACCCAGGTTGACAGAGCCTCCACCATGTGGAACATAGCTGGTGACCATGGGAGGGTCAAGGAAACATGAGAAATAGCACATTGGTCTTAAAGGCTTCCTCCCAAAGATGACAGTCTGGCTGAGATGGAGTCTTGCTCTGTCACCCAGGCTGGAGTGCAGTGGCACCATCTCAGCTCACTGCAACCTCCGCCTCTCAGGTTCAAGCTATTCTCCTGTTGCAGCCTCCCATGTAGCTGGGATTACAGGTGCCCACCACCACACCCTGCTAATTTTTTTGTATTTTTAGTAGAGATGGGGTTTTGCCATGTTGACCAGGCTGGTCTCCAACTCCTGGCCTGAGGTGATCCACCCGCCTCAACCTCCCAAAGTGCTGGGATTATAGGTGTGAGCCACTGCGCGCTGGGCCTACATCTGACTTTTGCTCAGTTTATTGACTGTGGCAAGTTACAGGGCTATGCCTGATTTTGAAAAGAGGGCAGGGAAGGCCAATCCTACCATTCCTTAAAAAGGAGAAAGATTAGGTTGGTTCACGCCTGTAATCCCAGCACTTTGGGAGGCCGAGATGGGTGGTTCACAAGGTCAGGAGATCAAGACCATCCTTGCCAACATGGTGAAACCCCATCGCTACTGAAAATACAAAAATTAGCTGCGTGTGATGGCATGGGCCTGTAATCACAGCTACTTGGGAAGTTGAGGCAGGAGAATCACTTGAACCTGGGAGGTGGAGGTTGCAATGAGCCGAGATTGCGCCGCTGCACTCAAGCCTGGT
>CAUYLG010006381.1:0-67500 GCA_963573385.1 Cacajao melanocephalus | reverse complement strand
ATCTCCTGTTGATGAAGTGAATAAGAATGTTTCAAGCCATATACTCGAGGAAATACGAAATCTAACCTTGTTTCTCTTAAGTAAACTGAGCTTCTCTCTGGACCTCTCAATGCCCCGAGTAAACTCAGGCTTCGGAGCTTTCACCATCATTTCAGTGAGGCAGTGTGGCTCAGAGAGCAGGCTTCAGAGCCAAACTACTGGGGTCAAATCCCAGTGCCACCACCATCTAGTGGAGTAATTTACATCTAGCAGACTTTGGGTAATTTACTTCCTCCGGTGTCTGTTTCCTCGTCCAACAAAGCTAATAATTGCATGGCCTTTAGAGAGCTGTTGTAAAAAGTTAAGTGACAGAATGTTTGCACAGCCTTAAAGAACAGCAAGTGGCCCATGGTAGTATTCGTTATTCACAGTCAGAGTCCCAGGAATTCGTCGTTCCACTCTTTTCTCAAGACAACTACTGAGAGGTGAGGAGGCAGCATTATCTGTAATGAAGTTTTGGAAAATGCTGAGAGACCACTGCAGGTGGAGGCACTTCGAGACAGCTTTAAAATGCAGGTGGTCCTCAAACAATGGTGGTAAATTGAGCTGTTTCTTTTCTTTTTTAAAAAAAAAAATGAGACCATGAAAATGTAGAATAAGATATAGAGGGAAAAATTATATTTCTTACTTTATCATCCTGATATTATGTCTAGCTATTATCTAGGCAAACTTAATGGCCCACAACATGAAAGGCTATTTGCAGAAAGAGCAAATTATGCCCTATCTGGAGAAAGAAAGAAGTGGCTTCTTCTCTGGTAAAAAGATTTTCCAGGCCACAGATGGCAAAATCACCCAAGGTCATGAGGAAGTCGTAAGGAATAATCAAGGTTCTTGTTTGCCCACTGAGGCAATATTGATGGCTGCCTAGAAATGATAGATCTATTACTCTTGTCAGCACTTTACAGTTTGCAATATGATTTCACATTATCACATTTGAACCTCCCATCAGCTCTAGGGAGATTTAAAATAGCATTCTTTTTCTTTAACCAGATATGAAACTAAAGTCTGAGAGAAGTTAAAGGTGTAAACTTCCTAAAAGTTAAGATAAAATAAAAATAAGAAAGAAAAGAAAGAGGATTCTGAGCTGATTTTGGTCAGGATAGGTTAAGCTCTACACCAGTAAAAACCAAACCCTGAATCTCAGTGGTTTAACACACCAGAGGTTTATTGTTCCCTCACATCACAGTAGGAAACAAGTCAACTTGTAGCCATATCTTCTAGAACAAGTGGCTTCCAGGGGAGATGGCAAACTTTCTCTTGTTGGCTGTGGCCTGAAAAGACACATGACTTTGAGTTCTACTGGCAAGAATTAGTTACCTTGATGGGCAAGAGAAACGCCCCTAGGTTGGGGGACATAATACATGGCTTTAAAGGTTTGATCCTTGCCTTGTGGCAGATAAAACCCAAATCCTTGGGCCTGGCCTACTGGCCTTTCACATTCTGACCCAGTCATCTTCTCTTCTCTCTTCACATCCTGGACTATGTTGATTTAAATGTTTCACCATAGTCTGAGGATACAAGGTCCTGTTTACCTTTGCTGGAAATGCCTTTCTCATACCTTTTTCTTCTGATATCCCTCTAAGCTCAGTTGCCTCCTCTTCTGGGAAGCCTTCAGAATCATTTAGTAGTCCAGCATCATCACTACCCTTGTGCTCCTAAAGCACTTAGAATCTCTGTGTAACACAGTTCCTCTCTTGACATGCATGCTCACCTACACACACACACCCCCACATATACACAGCCATGAGCACCTACACATGGACACATACAAATACACAGTGACAGACACACATGCACACACACACAGATGTCAGTTATTTAGGGACACCATTAAATCCACTCTCCCTAGTACAGTGACTGACACATAGTAGATGAAAGGTCAATAAATATGTTGTTGAATGAAAGAGTATATCAAGAAATAATCTGTAAAACAAGGTCACTGCTAACATCTCAGTAAGTTCATATGAATGAATTTGGATAGATGGGTCTTAATCCTTATTCAGCACCCATTTGGCTTGAATTTATAGGTGCCATAATTTGGGGGATTCCTGACATCACAGTAAGCCATGTTATATATTATTTAGTACTAATGAGAATAATGATGATGCTATCGGATTTTGGGAAACACCAGTGGGATTGGTGAGTAGAGGCACTATATGAGTCTGGAGGAGGGAAAGGGAAAAGGAACAGGTTTCTGTAACCGAGGATGCCGTTTGGTGGAAACAATACTTGGTTTCAACCTCCGTCTCACTTTCCCAGCTAAGTATTCACTGTCCTAGTCTCCCTTGTAGTTAAAGGCAGCACAGTTTGGGAAGCTTAATTGGAAGTCTCTGAGATTTCTAACAGAGGTTTGTCCTTTTCTGATGAAAGTGGAAAGAGAGCTGGCATTTTGATTTCCCCCTACTTGAATTCAGACACAACGCATGGAGCTACAGCAGCTATTTTGTGACCACAGAAAAAAGCCAAGGAAATCTTAGTGAATTGAGTTCAGCAGCAACCTATCTTCAGATTTCTTAGTATATGAAAAAAAATTAAATCTTTGTTTAAGCTACTGCTAAGCTGAATACTTTCCTAACTGATAGAAATACTAAGTGTGATATGACGTTGATAGTATTGAAGCCAAGGTCCTAAAAAGTCGCCCACAGAGAGTCAAACAGACATTGCAGATATTACACATTTGCAGCATACAAAGGCTGGCTCTACCCATGGTTTTTGTGCCGTTATTATCTAGATTACAAAGAGATTGAATTGATTCTTATAAACACTGCTTAGACTAGATTGTACGGTTTTGAGTAACCAAGAAAGTAAAAGTTTCTCCCCCTTCTCAAAGAAAAGGGCCTTACATTTTTCAGATGATTCTCTACATTCCAGATAATAACAATTCCACTCACTTATATAATTTTATGAAAAAGTACTAAAAGCATTCTAAAAACATAAGCTCTAAAAGCTACCTAAAACATTTGCTCATTTATTCATGATGGCTCAACAAGAAGATTTTTTTTATTCTCCTCCAAAAAAGTATAAGGAATCATATCCTTTCCTGACACCTTAAAACATCCAAGCAAAATGTGAGCTGGAGCCATGGCTCTGGACTTCGCAGCCGGTGTTATGCTGTGGGACCCTGAGCATGTCACAGGGCTGCTCTAGCCCCAGGCATTTCTGCTCTGGGTGTAGAACAATGACCACCATCCCTGTCTGGATGGTGAAGTAGGAATGGAGCCAGTTCTTATGTGGGAGGAACAGTTTTGAGAGACGGGAGAAGGGAGGTAGTCACGGAGGAGTTCTGCTTACTAATCTGTGACAATCCTCTCCAAGCCCAGAGAAGGTAGGAGGTAGGGAAGGACTGATGCTCTTCCCCCTCAAAGGCCAGCCTCCTGGACCCTCCATTCATCCAGCTTCTTCACCTTTCTGGCCTCTCCACCTTCCCAGTCACTCCATTTACTCAGATTCTCCACCTTTCCAGACTCTCTACCCTCAAAGACTCTCCACCCACCCAGACTAATCACGCTTTGCTAAAGATAAATAAAAAAGAAACTTCCTGGGACTCTTGACGCCTTCTAAAGACAGGAGTAGGTGGTTGTAAAGGAATAAGATGCAATCATAACTTTGACAAGACTCACAAGAACCCTGATGAAGATTCCCTGCGCTCTCACAAGTCTCTCCTTTCCCAGCCTTATCTGCTTGCCCTCATCTTTACCAGGGCATTCAGCTTGGACTCTGCATGCTCAGTTTTTAAAAAACATTTCTTTCTCACCCTTTTCCACAATCCCTCTTTTATCTCATTAAAACTCCTTTCTTCAATAAACCGATTCCAAATACTAGCAAAAATAAAAAACCCATTATGAGTAAAGGAGTTCTGAGTTCCATCCCTCAAATCTCTTCTAATAACTCCCCCAACCTGCCATGGCTGTTTGCATTGTAAAAGAGGCCTTTGCTTAATGTAAAATAAACTCCTACTCTCCATCCCCTGGTAGAGTCAGGGGCAGAGACTAGGGCAGAGTCTAGAGGATTCTTGGAGTTCCCTGAAGAACCCACAACTCTTCTGCTGGGCTAGAGCCATGATTCACCTAGGCCTCTGAATCAGACCCAAGATATCCCCACAGCACTCAGAATTCCACTCACATACAGATATTGTGCTGGCACAAGGAGCATTTTTCACAAGTTATAATTTAATAAAAAAAAAGGGAATATTGTGAGTGCTCAAATGCAGGTTTCTCTTCTTTCACCTATTATTGTAGACTCTAACCTTTGGCAACACAGAACAATCCATGCAAATAGAAGATATTCTTTTGACTAAGAATAAATTTATTCCCTTTCCAATGCATTTAGTCCCTTTTGAGAATTTTTGGTCTAGGTTAAGATAAAAATGCAAAGAGTATTCAGGAACACAGAAACTATTAGCCTAAGATAAAACTTAGAATAATGTAATGAATGCAACTCTACCAGGCCACTCCGTCTTTTCTGTTGATTTGGTGTATTCATTCATTAATCAGGTTAAGCTAGCTTATGCTAAGGAAACAAATAACTGGACATTCTCAGTGGGTTAAACCATAATGTTTCCATGTTTAAAGCATCATGGGTTAAACCATCATGTCCCATGTCCATCACAGGTTAACAGGGGGCCTCTGTGTATTGTAATCTCTCAGGGAACCAGGCTGATGGAAGCTCCATGTCAACACAGGCTTCCCTAATACTGGAGCCAGGAGAGCAAGAGCTATAGAGATAGAGTAATGAACCTTGCCCTGGGTCTCATAAGCTTCTGCCCAGAAATGACACGTATGACTTCGACTCACTATTCATTGGCCAAAGTAAGTTCATGGTCAAGTCTGATATCAGTGGAGCAGAGAAACATAATCCTCCCTCTGGAAAAAGCAGGGAATACTGGTGCTCAGTGATGTCTAATGCAACTCCTAAAACTCTGAGACAGGCATTATCCTCTTTGATTTAGAGAGAAGAAAAGTGAGACTCTGAGAATATAAGACCACAAAATAGTTAATAATCCAAAAATGTGAACCCAGTTATGGTTCTAAGGTGCATGCTCTTTCCACCATATTAGAACTTCTCGAAGGCTGTTCCACAGAACTCTAATTATGAGAATTCTCCAGCAGTTGTCAGCAGAATGTGGAACAAAGAACTTGGGAAGCACCATATATTATACGTCATTTTACACTTAGAGGATGCATTCACCTATTTAACTCTCTGAGAAGTCTTACAGTAAAGAAACTCGTTTAATTCCTTAAAATGCATTTTCCAAATATATTTGACCACAGAGCATTATAATAGTACCCCTAATAATGACCATGGCACACACTTCAGAATAGAGCCATGATTCACCCAGGCCTCTGAATCAAACCCAATATAGCCCCACAGCACTCAGAATTCCATTCACATACAGACATTGAACTGAAGTGTTCACGCAAGGAGCATTATACACAAGTCATAATTTAATAAAAAATGAAAGGCAATATTGTGGTACTTTATGTGCTTTCCTGAAAGAAAAGATTAGAGACTATAGTTTTCATCTCTAAAAAGATTTAGAGACTATAGTTTTTGTCCTGACTTTACCATCTACCAGCTCTGTAACCTTTACGTTCCCAAGGTGGTTGCAGAGCTGGTAGATGGTAGAGTCAGGACAAAAACTATAGTCTCTAAATATCCAAGTCGGAGCTTCTGCTCAGCTTTTGAGAGGCTCATGAAAAAATGAGAGTGCTTTATATACTGGAAAGCACTATTTGAATTTAAGACAGCATTAATTCTCTAGGCTAAGCATTACTGAAATATATAGAATACATGGAAATACATGTGGTGCTTTAAGATAGGAAGATTAAATGTTGTGAAGGTGTCAATTGTCCCCAAATTAGCATATAATGTTTGAAACAATTTTAAGAAAAACTTCAGTGTGATTGTTTTAAATTGATTAAATAATTTGAAAGTTTTATTTAAAAAGTAGGTGAGAAAAGCTCAGAAATTTGAACACAACTATGGGGAAGAAAGATGTCTACCTATTAGTTATTGATAAATATATATCCACAGTAAGCAAAACATTACAGAACTAGCAAAATAATTGACAGATGAATCAGTAATAACAAATAGTTTGCCCTGAAAATAAAGTCCTGGTACATATATAAGCTAAATGTTACAAAGAAACTACCAAAATTAGTAAAAAAAGGAACTAATATTTTGGCAAGAAAAGTAGAGGGTGAGTGGGTAATGGTTCTTACATAAAGTTATAAGATAATCTGCAGATGGATTGTGGAACTATATTTTTACAAAATAACTAGAAGAATTATATAATGATGACACTAATTTTAGGATGAGCAAGTGTTATTCAAGCCTAAAAACAAAAATTTAAAGGGAAACAAAAAAAATTATTTGCAATAAAAATATATATCATAGCTAATAATATATACAATAATTACATAAAAATATTATATGGTTAAAGTCCTTAATATATAAACAGCCCCTGAGGGAAAATAAATGATATTTCTAATGGAAAAATGGGCATGGAAAATAAAAACAATTTTAGATTAAATATAGAGTTAAAAATATATTAAAAATATTGTTTATTAGTGGTCTGAACAATACAAACTCAATGCATCATAATATGAAACAAATAAAGATGAAAGGAAAATAATATATAAAGTACATAACGGTTCTATAAAACATGGGAGAGTAAACCAGAACAACATAACCCAATTTTTCTAGAGAGCACTTCGGTAATAGACAGCAAACTTAAACAATATATTCAGACTTTGCTTAGTAATTCTACTTGTAGGATTATATTATTAGTATATATTATATATATTATATAGTGTATATATATAGTATATTAGTATATATAATATAGTATATTATATAATATATAGTATATTAGTATACTATATATTATATAATATATAGTATACCATAAGTATACTTATAAGTATACTTTAGTATACCATAAGTATACTAAAGAAACAAAGACAGAAACAAAGACTGCATTAAGTTGTTTTATTAAAGAGTAAGTTTCTGACAATGGAATAATAAAATTCTGATATAACCATAGAATGGAATATTAAGGAATATGCAACTATAACAGCGATTTCTGTTTGCGCAATGTTAAAGGTTTTTAAAAGCGTAATAAATACAATATATTTCAAGTTTTGTATATACTCATAAAATATAGAAGAAACAAATACCAGGATGGGAAAGTAAGAAATTCTCTCTGAAAGTTACTTTGCAAATTATTTTTATTTTGTCTTTGAGTAAAACTTTACTGTATTTTCTAGAGTGAGCACATATTACATTTATTATTCTAAACAAAATAACCATGTAAGATATACCATACAACCTCTCAAATAAATTTTCTGCATTGTGTTTCCATGAGAGTAAATAGGAAGAGTCTATCTACTCTGTAGAAGCCCAGAAATGAACCCAAGCGAGGGAGGCTTGCACGATCCAGAGAGCACATTAAGGGACCTAGAAATGCAGGCAAGGGAACAAAACAGCAAATGAAAACCAGAGCAGATGACTGGCTATATGAATTGAATGCATACCGACTTACTAGCCTTTTACATTTTGCTAGCCAACCACCCAACTTAGCTGCACCAAAAACAAAGCTTGCAAGAGTAGTAATTCCAGACTCTATAGCAGTAATCTTCTTGCTGAGCCTCTCTCATGCCCCCTCACCTACCTGTTTTCGTCTTCCAGGATGCACAGCTCCGTTCTCTGGTCCTTACATCTGCTTCTGCTCATCCATGTGTTCGCTCCTCCTGGTTTCTTTTAGCTACTTGATTTTTGAGCCTCCCAGATGGATTTCAAATATCAGATTCAAGCCATGATGGATCTTCAGGGGAAAGTTTCTCAGACACTTTCACTTTTTATTAGCACCTCCAGAACAGAAAACAAATTCCTTTAGGTTTATTATTTTAATTATGTAGATTATCAGGAATAATACATTCTTGGTATTTTTATTATATAGTAATTACTTTGGTTTCTACAACATCGTAAAGATTTGGACTTAATTTACTCAAATGTTAGTTTTCCATATTTCAAGAGTCTAGAGCTTAAATAGCAATTTAAATGTTAATCTCAGTTCTTGTTACATAGCCGACATTTCATTCGTTTATTCAGCAAATATTAATTACTACATAGATTTGAAGCCCAGTAGGATTCCAAATGATTTTTAACATCTGTGGTTTGCTATATTATGGGAATTCAAATGGAATTCCAGAATTTAATTGTTTCAAAGCTTTCAATACATGCTATTAGTGGTTAATTTGGAAGTCCTCTTGTGATCCAAGAACAAATCTCAAGAAGAGATTCACATTAAAATGAATGCAGAACATTGGCATTTCTGTTTGTGGTGCAATTCAAGGACACAGTAGTAACCAGAACACTGAATTTGAAAGTAACACAAATGCAGTCCCACATGACAAGCCCTGATTGAAATGAGAACACTTAGGATGTAGGAGATTAACGTTGTTAATAAAACGTGATCTACGACCCATGGTACTGATGATGAAACTCCAAACCAATAAGTATGCCTTTCAGGTTAGAGTAGAAATGACTAATGCAGTTATTCAACACGTCCTGGAGACTAAACTAAGAAATCAATGTTAGGCAGTAATCCAGAGTCTACTGAATCGGTTTCCTGTTCAGTCCCAGTCTGAAGGTGCTAGCATTACATTCCATCACTTGTCATGATGGTGTTGAGAGGTAAGGCAAAGGCAATTCAAGCAAAGACAACTGAAGAAGATCACAGATGGACAGGAATCTCTCCTCTTGACAGCACATTCTTCTAAGTCAGGATTATGACACAGGCCATGTACTTCGTCCCATTATTAAAATAACTGGCTTTTAGACTGAGCTCCAGCTTCTCATTGTAAACCTTTTTCTGCTGTTACTACCTCAAAAGTGCCTGGATGGCCACTATCTGTCCTCACTAACCTGCAGTTCTCCCTCTGCCTTCACTTATGCTGTTGGCAGGCACCCTGCTTCTTAGCTCGGCTACTTCTTCTCATTGTTTCAGACTCAGCTCACATAACAGTCTCTCTAGAATATACCCATTGACCAACTGTGACCAGCTTCTCACAAAGTTGTACTGCATGTTTCCTATTTGGGTTTCTACAACATCTTTATCATAGAAGTTCACGTTGAAAATTTTAGTCGACATACCTGCCATCACCATCAGACTAGAAGCTTTCCTTGTCTTAGCCTCTTACGTCTCCAAAGTATATTGAACTTTGATACTAGATTCTCAAAAATGTTTATGGAATTTGATTGTACAGATTACAAACCAGTATAATCATGTCTCCAGCTCCATGATTTTCAGGACAGCTTCTCACTTCTGGCCTGAGTATCATTACTACACCAACATGTAAGCCAAGGCTCTCTCCTCAGAGTAAATGTCTTTCCCTCTGGTCTACTACATGGGAGTTCACAGAATGACTCTCAGTTCACAACTACTTGGACAATTGTGATCCACAGTTCAACAGGTCTAGGCTTAAACTGCACGTCCCGTCCCATCCAGATACTCTATTCTTCATGCAAGGGGGCCTCTGTCAGCTTGTCTTGCTGGTCTCCAGACAGGTTTAGAGGCATTGCAAAGGGTGCAATCTCCATCCCTGTTCTAGACCCTTGTTAAAGTGATATGAAAAGCCTTACAAAGGTATTAAAACTTGAGCTAACAACCAAATTTATATGTAGCATTATACAGCTTTCTTTTTGTGATTGATTTAAAAATCTTGTCATACATGTTTTCATAATTGAGTGTTATAAATGATGACAATCCTAGGTAATCTGGGATAGAATCCCCATAGTTTATAGTAAAACAGTTAGAAAATGTGAATGCCAACAGGAGGTCATGATGACAGTAATTCAACTGTATTTGCAAGCATGCCTCCCAGCTGGGTAACTTGGGAGTTGGTAGCAGGGGAGTGGAAGAGAGAGATTTTAAAAGGGGGCATCGTCAGAAGGGGATGGCTGTTGGGGAGGATGGCAGACCCTCCTGAACAAGCCCAGTCCTACCTTCAGGCCTCTTTGTTCACCTTGACAAGGTGGGACAAGATATGGGAAGAAGTTGGGATGACCTCCTGAATGACCAATTACCAACTGTTCAGTTACTGCCCAGGGGTCACCACATCCTCACAATGTGTCTCATTCTCCAAGTCCAATTAAGTAGCTTCAGGAACACAGAACTTTGCTATCTGCTCCTACCTGTTTCACAAAATCAGATGCCTGTGTATGTCTCTGTGTTGTACTGTGACTGATCCCTAATAAAATTAGAGATTTTTTATCTTTGCATTTGTATTACCAACTCACCTAAGCAAATTAATGATGCTGTGAGTAGACCTCAGAGCATGGTGCTGTGAATGATAGAAGCCACACAAGTCTCAGTGACAGGGCAGTAGAATTTCATTTCCTTCTCACTGAGAACTGACACCAAATCACTGAAACTGTTTTTCTGATACTTTATTTCCTATCTTGTCAAATAGCAGATATTTGCTCCTTCCTGTGTTGAAGATATACATCTTTAACATCACATACATAACAACCTTCCTAAGAAAAACTCTGAAAACATGAGGGGCACCGTAAGCTTTGTGACTCCCAGGATGGCTGATATAGCTACATCCTGTGTGACATTTATCTCTACTGTTATGTGGAGGCCACATGTTGCTATAGAGTCCCTCCATTCCTCCAATGCATGAACGTTATGCTCACTCCTGGGGGAGACAGTCATGAATCCAACCTAGCCCTGGAAACCCAGCTTCAGACAAGTTTTGGCTCAGAGAGAAAATGAAGATTTGTCTCCCCCTGGAAAATTGAAAGTAAATGAGGCAACTTCACTATCTCTGAGCCAAAATTGGGGCAGAAAACTACTACAGTAAGCAGGGCATGGTCTTTCCAGTTAAGCAGAGCAGCATTCAGATCCCATCTGCATCACCTAATGAGCCAGTAACCCAGGTAAGTAACTTCTCTGAGCCTCATTTCCTTACCTATAAGATTGAGGATGGTTGTATCTTGTTGGTCAGGTTTTGATGGTTAAGTGAGCAATATGTAAGGCTTCTCAAATGATGTGTGGCACGTGGCAATCAAAAACATTTATTGTGCAGCTACTATATACATTACAAACTCAGTAAGTCATATACTGGATTAAAGTGATTCACTCAAATTATTTAGTTCCCTTTCACCCTACAATTCTTAAAGATAGTTAGGCTTTTTGTCTTACAGTTTCCAGCACCTAACTGAAAAAGGGGATCGATCATTATTTCTTGGATCTGGATAAATCCAGACTAGCCTGACATATCCAGAATCAACTAGAGTAACTAATTTCTTGTATTTCCTGAGATAATTCCCATTTCAAATGACCTTTCTGTGATTCTTGTAAGTAGCCCTGCGCTTGTCATCAACCATGTTTTCATCCAACAGATATTTATTAAGCACCTTCTATGGGCCAGACAGATGCCAGAGTTGTGACCCAGGCTTAGTGCCTGCCAGCATGGGCATCCTTTTGGCTCTGGAAGCATGTCTCATGGAGCCACAGCCCAGATACCCGCCCTGTGGCAGCACCACCATCATCAAAGGAACCCTGCAATTCATCTCTCGAAATCCCAGTTTGCAATTCTCCAAGGCTCCAGAGAACTGATGTCATTGTGTAGCTTGGTTAACTTGAGGTTAAAAGCCAATCAGTCATGTGCCACCAACCATGTAACTGAGCTGAGAATAGGTCCTTTTTAGTTATTGAAACATTTTAAATACACTTATTTCCACTCAGTATTTGACCATCTGGCTGGAATTTTGCCTCACATCACCACTAGGGGGCATTTTATGCCCAACTATATTCTGTAATAGTTTGAGGATGGTGTTGGGACACCATCAGCACAGTGTGGTCGCGGGTGGGTAGGGAGAGTGCTTCTTAGGCTCAGTGAAATTCCAATAGACTGTGCTGAAAATAGGAGGAACAGGGTGAATTCAAGCACCACTTAGAAAAGGTAGTGAGTTAGTTATCACCCCTCAAATGTATGTACGTAGTCCACAAACCTAAGGAGATAAACCCATTTTTATTGCATATCTACTATGTAACAGGCACTGAGCTAAAAATCTCCATCTTCATCATCTTATCTACCCATCACAACTATCCTGAGATAGGTTTTGTCTTCATCCTCATTTTACAAATAAGAAGGTCAGAGAGGTTATCACTTACACTATCACACATCCAGCAAGCAGCAGAGACTGAGTCCAGGTCAGATTGATTTCAAAGCCTATCAATTTTCTTCCATGAGGCTCACTGGCTGTGATATTCTCACTCTGAAATTGTTTACTGACTCCCCATTACCATCACTCTCCAAATTATCCTGGGATTTGTGTGTGTTTCTGTGTGCCTGCAGGTGGGGAGGGGGACAGGCATGCACAATAAGGCTGTGAATAAAACAGCATGCAGCTGAGTGTTTTCATACTTAATGACCCTTGTAGTAGTCAGTGAAATGGGATTTAAACTTGACTGAGTATAACTTACACACTCAACATGTTTTATTCTCTTGTAGCACCAAAATCTTACACCGTGTCTGGCATATGGTAGACTATTAATAGATGTTAAATGAATTCATAAACACGGCTCTTAGGAAGACCCCAGAAAGTATTTGTGGGGTTGGGGGGCTTCCTACATCCAGAAGTGTCCTGAAGCCTATGAAGTAAGGTGAAATTATCTTCCAATAGAAAACTCCAAAAGATGTGGAGGTGGGGAGGGTATAATTTATAGCACTTGCTCAGCCTGCCCTAGAGACCTCAGCCAATCGAAGGAAAATAGACCCCAACCTGTTTACAGAGCTCCTTGGACTTACCACCCCAAAGCACAGTCCAAGAAAACAAGCCCAATCCAAGCGATCACTGACTCACCAGCCCCAGGGGCTGACTTCCAACACTGACACATCAAACCAGGGTGATTTGATATGCAGTGCTTGTCACTCTGAACTTTCAACAATGCAGATCTGAGCCCTGAGACTACTTTGAAGAGACTGGCTCCCTCGGTTCTGATAGTACTCTACAAAGATGAAGAAAGCAGCCCATTTACTGCCCACTGGGGACCAGTGGCCTCTTCCATTAGAAAGAAAATTCATTTCTGGAAATGTGAACGTTGCTGGGCAAAAATGCTGACTATAGTGTGCAATGCAAACCACTGTCTCACTTCAGCATTGATTTTCTGGAAACATGGCCTGCCTGTCCTTACATGAGGAAAGGGGAACATGAAAGAGAGAGAGACAGTCTGGAAATGTAATGTTGACTTCCAATGCAAAACTACCCTGAGTTCACTTAATTTTTTCTCTTCCTCTTTCCAATTCTCATCCAAAAGGCTATCAGAATGTAATTTCAGTTGGAAAGACTTCCATATCAGAAGTAGAAAATGGGGAAGGTTGATGCCTTCCCTATTCCCTTCCACCTGCTGGAAAACTGGAGGCGTGGCCATGAGGTATAGAGTAGGTAAGATGTTCTGAGAGAAGGGCCGACAGACTCCTCTGCTCTCTGACATGAAGTAAAGGCCTTTCTGGGGGGTCAGCAGAAAAGAGACCAACCCTGGGGGATTCCACTATACAGAGTCCAGCCACTGAGGCTGGAGCCACCTCCAGTGAGCAAATTTCTGTGGGAAGTTCACTGACTGCTGCAGAAGAGGATTGTGGCCAGCACCTTCTCCCAGTTAAAGGAGGGTGGACAGCTAACTAAACTTGGGCAAGACCATGGGTGGTGAAGGTGAAGACAGAGCCTCAGTAAGGAAAACAGTCCTGTACCTACTATCTTCCTCACATCCCACCATTGCCTCCTCCTTTGGCTGCTCCCAGGCATCATTCTCGCCTCTCCCACCATGGAGACCCGGATTTCCGATCTGGCAAAGAAACATCACAAGCACTTTAACTTTTCTCTTCCTTCTTCATCCAAGAATGAAAGAGTCCAACAGAGACCAACACAGCACTGGACAAGTGCAGAATAAACCATCCCCCAGCACCGTCCAGGCTGTGAAACAATGCTGGACATGATACAAGGCTTTGCAATTCTTAAGAAGAAATTGCCTTAAGGCATCAACATGCTTCTCTCTGTGAAACAGATTTCCTAAAAGAAACAAGAGAAAATCTCTTATTTGTATTCTCAGCAGAGCTTGAAAGGACACTGCATTAAGAAAAGGGACATGGCCTGAGTTCATAAAATATTAACATGAAAATACAGTTACTGCAAGGAACTGGGAGTGAACAGATAACCTGAGAGGTTAGATGTAAGAATAGTCAAGAATTATTATTTTGAGACAGAGTCTCGTTCTGTCACCCAGGCTGGAATGCAGTGGTGCTATCTCAGCTCACTGCAACCTCCACCTCCTGGGTTCAAGCAATTCTCCTGCCTCAGCCTCCCAAGTAGCTGGGACTACAGGTGTGTGCCACCACACCCAGCTAATTTTTTGTATTTTTAGTAGAGACGGGGTTTCACCATTTTAGCCAGAATGGTCTTGATCTCCTGACCTCATGATCTGCCCACCTCAGCCTCCCAAAGTGCTGGGATTACAGGAGTAAGCCACTGCACCTGGCCAAGAATAGTCAAGAAATTCTCATAAAATTCACTGTAAACAATGGAAAGCTGAAGATGAGGAAGAGAGAGAGAAGAGAAATGCAGGGAAGTTACATGAGCTTCATACAGTAAAAATGCCACAGGAGACAAGAGATCGGAGGAGAAGCAAAAATGAGAACAATAATAGGAGACAATTTACCTGACTTCAAAAGTTGAATCTTTTAATCTAAAAAGGTCAAAAAGAATCACAATGAAAAAAGACCTAACCCAAATCAACTAGTACCCAAATTTTAAGGATATTGAAAGCAAAAAACTCCACCAAGAATGTAGATAGAAAAATGGGTTGTTGCAAAGAAAAAAAAATGGTCTCCTCCTCTACAATGCAACATTCAAGGCCACAATGTATTCCTTCACATTCACATTCGTAGCGCGTGTCAACAGAGCTCTAAGAGGAAAATACTGTGATTCGACTATCAAATGCTGTAAAAGTGCAACAGAAAATTTCTCCCTAACATGTGAAGATTTAAAACATACTCTATACTTCCTAAAACATTGAGTATTGAATGTACTACTTTAGTCAGAAATTAATCAAAACAAAAACTTAGAAGATATAGTATAGAAGAGCACAGCATGGAAGATAGAGTATAAAAGAGGACCAAAAGCAAAGATACCAGTAAAATATAGAATTAACAGCTAAATAATTCTTGGTGGTATGTTTATAAAACTTTAATACAAATGTCAAAAATGACTCTTAGAAAGGTATGTTATACTAGAACATGCTAATAATCTAAATTTTAAAATCACAGATTATTTTAACAGAGTCTGGGGTTAAGGAAATAAAAAAATTTTAAAGCCTTTTTATTTTTATTAGTATGAAGTGAAATTTGAATGATTTTAAAGAGTCACTTAAAAATTAAGCTTTCAATGTCTGAAATTTTTTAAAAGTTAACGTGATAAAAGATGTTTCAAATTACTAGTGAACAAATTACAATAAAAACACCAATGATAAAAAATTTTTTTAAATATAAAAAATTTAAAAACCTTTGTAAGAACTTACAAATATATCAGTTACACAATAAATTACAATGAATTAAGTGTCATTATTAAAAGTAGACTCTCAGTTTAAGTCAAAAAATTATATTCTACTTACAAGAGAAATACTTGGTAGCAAATGAAGCAAAATGGTTAGAAATATATAGATAAACAAAGATATACCAATAAAGAGAAATATGATTAAATCAAGTATGGCAAAATTAATATCAGGAAATAGATAATTCACGATATAAAGAATTATGTAAGAAAAGCACAGTAAGTCCTCACTTAACATCTGAGTGTCTTGATAAGTTCTTGGAAACTGTGACTGTAAGTGAAACTACATATAGCAAAACCAGTGATTTTTCTTTTTCTTATCAATGGTATAATGTTGCACAAAATGATGTTTTTCAGGACCTGCTATAGTTCATTTCACTTAAAGTCACAGTTTCCAAGAACATATTGATGATGAAAAGTGAGGGATTACTGTAAGTTATGTAATTGAAGATGAAATAGACATAAAATCACAAGCCAAATTAAAATATTTCATTATAATGTGTAAACAAAAATTAGAAATAAAAGGTAAACTTTAAAATTAGTATATAGAGATTATTTAATAATCAAAAGCTTTATTTATAAGTGTATACTGAAATAATGCTACTACTAGTTAGGAAGAAATTAGGAAACTAATCCTAATACTAAACACAAAATGTTAAAATTGATCACAAATGAGACAAAAAATATCAAAAATCGATCTTATGTAGACAATTCATCAACATTATAAAAATAATTGCAGAAATGTTATATAAAGAATTGCATAGCAAATATTTACAAAGCTCACATGGTATGACCACAATAAGTAATACACCAGAGACAGCCCAATTGATTTTACACATAACAATAATGCCTTCTATGATATTATAACCCGATCATTGTTCTGAAACTTCTAACTAATGTGATAAAATGGGAAATACAATCTTTGAATGTTGGAAAGAATATTATCACTTTGCCATTGATATGATAGTCTCCACTAAAAATACAAAAGACTTAATGAAATGACAATTAGAATTAGTGAAACAATTTAACTTGGTTGGCTTCAAAGTAAATATATGAAAATAGGTTTTTTTTTAATATAAACCAGCATTACCCAGTTAGAGAAGTACAATGGTGTAAATGAAATATATCATTTAAAATAGAAATCTTAAAATATAAAATACCTAGGAATAAAAAATGTGAAGAAAACTGTAAAGCCACTCAGAACTAGTAAAGAAAGTATCATGGCATTACCTAGTCAAGTTTATGACTTGTTTCTCCCATGTCCCAGCATTTCCATACTTAGAATATGTACTAGAGAAAAAAAAGTGCTGTACCCTATAGCATCGTTTCTGATAGCTTCAAACTACAAACCACCCAAATGTCTATCAAGTACATGGGATAAATAAATCGGAGCATAGTCATACCATGGACTACTATATAGAAATAAAAATGAAAAACCTGCAGCTCTTTGAAGTCACAAGAATGAATCTTGCAATTATAAACCAAAGAGTCAAGACAAAAGAAACATATGGCATAAAACTATAAAGTTGGAAAGAAGACCCTACTCTTTATGGATGCATATTTAAGTGGTAACAGTAAAAATTAAATAAGTAGAAATCAGGTTGGAGGTAATTTCTAGAAGAGGCGAAATAGAGTTTTACATATGAAGGGCTTTCTGCTGTTGACAATGGGTTTTTTTAATGATGTTGGTAATAATTACATGGGCTTTTACTCTGTGATTACTAAGTAATCTGTACATATATATATTGTGCACTTTTTATGTTGTATATTTTGTAATTAAAAATACCACAAAATAAAATGCAATTGCAAACTGATAAAATACTTGCCACTTATATTACTAAGAGATTATATCCTTTATGTTAAAAAATTTATAAATATCAATCTAAAAGAATGGGAAAATGGGCTGAGTTTCCAAATGTATAATTTACAAAGTAAGAAATGGTTAATAAGTAGATAATAAAATGTTAATAATAATTTATAATAACAAAATCCTATAAGTAGTTGTCATTTACTAAATCATAAAAGATTAACAACATGGAAGCATTTTGAAATATTCATTTTCATCTTCTGGCAGTGTAGGTTTTTTTTTTTATTACAAACATTTTTTTTTTAATTTATATATTTTAGGTATATACTGTATCTGGCATTTCTCCCCATGTTATCCCTCCCCACCCCCTCTCCCCACCCCAACTGCCCCCAGTGTGTGATTCTCCTCTCCCTGAGTCCACGTGTTCTCATTGTTCAACACTCACCTATAAATGAGAACACGTAGTGTTTGGCTTTCTGTTCTTGTGTCAGTTTGCTGACAATGATGGTTTCCAGATTCATCCAAGTCCCTACAAAGGACACGAACTTGTCGTTTTTTATGGCTGTGTAGTATTCCGTGGTGTAAATGTACCATATTTTCTTTGTCCAGTCTATCATTGATGAGCATTTGGGTTGGTTCCAGGTCTTTGCTATTCTACACAGGGCTGCAATGAACATACTTGTGCATGTGTCTTTATAGTAGAGTGATTTATAGTTCTTTGGGTATATACCCAGTAATGGGATTGCTGGGTCAAATGGAATTTCTATTTCTAGATCCCTGAGAAATCGCCACACTGTCTTCCACAATGTTTGAACTAATTTACAATCCCACCAACTGTGTAAGAGTGTTCCTATTTCTCCACATCCTCTCCAGCATCTGTTGTCTCCCGATTTTTTAATGATCGCCATTCTAACTGGCATGAGATGATATCTCAGTGTGGTTTTGATGTGCATTTCTCTAATGACCAGTGATCATGAGCATTTTTTCATACATTTGTTGGCCTCATATATGTCTTCTCTTGAAAAGTGTCTGTTCATATCCTTTGCCCACTTTTGAATGGGGTTGTTTTCTTCTTGTATATCTGTTTTAGTTCTTTGTAGATTCTGGATATTAGCCCTGTGTCAGATGGGCTTTCCCATTCTGTTGGCTGCCGATTCACTCTAATGATGGTTTCTTTTGCTGTACAGAAGCTCTGAATTTTAATTAGATCCCACTTGCTTTTCTATCTTGGCTTTTATTGCCAATGTTTTTGGTGTTTTAGTCATGAAGTCCTTGCCTATGCCTATGTCCTGGATGGTTTTGCCTACGTTTTCTTCTAGGGTTTTATGGTGTTAGGTTTTATGTTTAAATCTTTAATCCATCTGGAGTAAATTTTAGTGTAAGATGACAAGTAGGGGTCCAGTTTCTGCTTTCTACACATTGCTAGCCAGTTTTCCCAATACCATTTATTAAACATGGAGTCCTTTCCCCATTGCTTGTTTTTGCTAGGTTTGTCAAAGATCAGATGGTTGTAGATGTGTGGTATTTCTTCTGGGGTCTCTGTTCTGTTCCATTGGTCTATGTCTCTGTTTTGGTACCAGTACCATGCTGTTTTGATTACTGTAGCCTTGTAGTATAGTTTGAAGTCATGCAGTGTGATGCCTCTGGCTTTGTTCTTTTTGCTTAGATAGTCTTGGCTCTGAGTCTTGTGATTCCATATGAAGTTTAAAGTGGTTTTTTCCAGTTCTGTGAAGAAGGTCACTGATATCTTGATGGGGATATCATTGAATCTATAGATTACTTTGTGCAGTATGGCCATTTTCACGATATTAATTCTTCCTAACCATGAGCATGGAATGTCTATTTGTGTCCTCTCTTATTTCGTTGAGCAGTGGTTTTTAGTTCTCCTTGAAGAGGTCCTTTACATCCTTTGTTAGTTGTATTCCTAGGTATTTTATTCTCTTTGTAGCAATTGTGAATGGGAATTAGCTCTTGATTTGGCTCTCTGTCTGTTATTGGTATATAGGAATGCTTGTGATTTCTGCACATTGATTTTGTATCCTGAGACTTTGCTGAAGTTGCTTATCAGTTTGAGAAGATTTTGGGCTGAGATGATGGGGTCTTCTGGATATACAATTATGTCATCTGCAAATAGAGACAGTTTGACTTCTTCCTTTCCTAATTGAATACCCTTTATTTCTTTTTCTTGCCTGATTGCTCTGGCTAGAACTTCCAATACTATCTTGAATAGAAGTGGTGAGAGAGGGCATCCTTGTCTAGTGCCTGATTTCAAAGGGAATTCTTCCAGTTCTTGCCCATTCCGTATGATATTGGCTGTGGGTTTGTCATAAATGGCTTTTATCATTTTATGATATGTTCCATCAACACCTAGTTTATTGAGAGTTTTTAGCATGAAGGGCTGTTGAATTTTATCGAAGGCCTTCTCTGCATCTATTGAGATAATCATGTGGTTTTTGTCTTTGGTTCCGTTTATGTGATGGATTACATTTATGGATTTGTGTATGTTGAACCAGCCTTGCATCCCTGGGATGAAGCCTACTTGGTCATGATGGATAAGCTTCTTGATGTGCTGTTGCAATCTGCTTGCCAGTATTTTCTTGAAGATTTTTGCATTGATGTTAATCATGGATATTGGCCTGAAGTTTTCTTTTTTAGTTGAGTCTCTGCCTGGTTTTGGTATCAGGATGATATTGGTCTCATAAAATGAGTTAGGGAGGATTCCCTCCTTTTGTATTGTTTGATACAGTTCCAGAAGGAATGGAACCAGCTCCTCTTTGTATGTCTGGTAGAATTCAGCTGTGAACCTGTCTGGACTTGGACTTTTTTTGGTTGGTAGGCTGTTGATTGCTGCCTCCACTTTAGCCCTTGTTATTGGTCTATTGAGGGTTTCAGCTTCCTTCTGGTTTAGTCTTGGTAGAGTATGAGTGTCTAGGAATTTATCCATGTCTTCCTGGTTTACTGGTTTATGTGAGTAGAGCTGTTTGTAGTAATCTCTGATGGTAGTTTGTATTTGTGGGATCAGTGGTGATATCCCCGTTGTCATTTTTCATTGCATCTATTTGATTCTTCTTCCCTTTTCTTTTTTATTATTCTGACTAGTGGTCTATTTTGTTGATCTTTTCAAAAAACCAGCTCCTGGATTTTTGATTTTTTGGAGGATTTTTTTGTGTCTCTATCTCCTTCCGTTCTGCTCTGATTGTAGTTATTTCTTATCTTCTGCTAGCTTTTGAGTTTTTTTTATCTTGCTCCTCTAGCTCTTTCAATTTGGATGTCAATTTTAGATCTTTCCTCTCTTCTCTGGTGGGCATTTATTCCTATAAATTTCCCTCTCGACACTGCTTTAAAGGTGTCCCAGAGATTCTGATAAGTTGTGTCTTCATTCTGGTTGGTTTCGAAGAACTTCTTTATTTCTGCCTTCATTTCATTGTTTAACCAGTCGACACTCAGAAGCAAGTTGTTCAGTTTCCAAGTGGTTGTGTAGGTTTGAATGTGTTTCTTGATCCTGAGTTCTAGTCTGATTGCGCTGTGATCTGATAGACTGTTTCTTATGATTTCTGTTCTTCTGCATTTGCTGAGGAGTGATTTGCTTCCAATAGTGTGGTCAATTTTAGAGTAAGTGCAATGTGGTGCTGAGAAAAATGTATATTCTGTGGATTTGGGGTGGAGCGTTCTGTATATGTCTATTAGGTCTGCTTGGTCCAGCTCTGCATTCAAGTCCTGGATATCCTTGTAAATTTTGTGTCTTGTTGATCTGTCTAATATTGACAGTGGAGTGTTGAAGTCTCCCACTATTATTGTGTGGGAGTCTAAATCTCGTTTTAGGTCATTAAGAACTTGCTTTATGTATCTGGGTGCTCCTGTCTTGGGGGCATATATATTTAGGATAGTTAGCTCTTCTTGCTGGATTGACCCTTTTACCATTATGTAGTGTCCTTCTTTGTCTCTTTTGATCTTTGTTGGTTTGAAGTCCATTTTATCAGAGACTAGGATTGCAACACCTGCTTTTTTTTTGTTCTTCACTTGCTTGGTATATCTTCTTCCATCCCTTTATTTTGAGTCTATGTATGTCTTTGTATGTGAGATGGGTTTCCTGAATACAGCACACTGATGGGTTTTGACTTTTTGTCCAGTTTGCCAGTCTGTGTCTTTTGATTGGGGTGTTTAGGCCATTTACATTAAATGTTAATATTGTTATATGTGAATTTGATCCTGCCATTTTGTTACTGGCTGGTTTTCTTTCCCATTAGTTGACTCATTTTCTTCATTGCATTGTTGGTCTTTGCCAACTGGTTTCCTTTTGCAGTGACTGGTACTTGTTCCTTTCCATGCTTAGTGTTTCTTCCAGGAGCTCTTATAGGGCAGGTCTGGTGGTGACAAAATCTCTCAATAATTGCTTGTCTGTAAAGGATTTTATTTCTCCTTCACTTACAAAGCTTAGTTTGGCTGGATATGAGATTCTGGGCTGAAAGTTCTTTTCTTTAAGGATGTTGAATATTGGCCCCTACTCTCTTCTGGCTTGTAGGGTTTCTGCTGAGACATCTGCTATGAATCTGATGGGGTTCCCTTTGTGGGTAACCCAACCTTTCTCTCTGGCTGCCCGTAGCATTTTTTCCTGCATTTCAACCCTGGTGAATCTGACAATTATGTGCCTTGGGGTTGCTCTTCTTGAGGAATATCTTTGTGGAGTTCTCTGTATTTCTTGAATTTGAAATTTGGACTGCCTTGCTAGACTTGGGAAGTTCCCCTGGATAATATCCTGGAGCATGTTTTCCAGTTTGGATCCATTCTCCCCATCATATTCAGGTACACTGATCAAGCGTAGATTAGGTCTTTTCACATAATCCCATATTTCTTGGAGGCTTTGTTCATTTCTTTTTACTCTTTTTTCTCTTGTCTTGCCTTCTCTTTTTATTTCATTGAGTTGATCTTCAATCTCTGATATCCTTTCTTCTACTTGATTGATTCGGCTATTAAAAACTTGTGTTTGCTTTGCATAGTTCTCGTGCTGTGTTTTTCAAGTTCATGAAGTTGTTTATGTTCTTCTCTAAGCTGGTTATTCTAGTTAGCATTTTGTCTAACGTTTTTTCAAGGTTTTTGGTTTCTTTGCACTGAGGTAGAATGTGTTCCTTTAGCTCAGAAAATGTTATTATCCACCTTCTAAAGCCTGTTTCTGTCAATTCGTCGCACTCCTTCTCGGTCAAGTTGTGATCCTGTGTTATTGAGGAGTTGTGATCCCTTGAAGGAGAAGAGATGTTCTGGTCTTTGATGGTTTCATCTTTTTTGCGCTGTTTTTTTCCCATCTTTGTGGATTTACCCGGTTTTGGTGTCAGGGAGCTGCTTGATGAGGTCACTTGTCTGCCTTTGGAGGTGCTACTGGGTTTCTAGGGACCCCTTCAGGTTACTAGGGAAGCTTCCTGTGTCTTTTTTGTTTATACTGGGAGATTAGGCCCGCCTCTTCTGCTGACCTATAGGGGCTGCTGCTTTGTCAAGAACGCCGTCCCATTGCTGTGTAGGCTTCCTGTGTTTTTTGTTAAAACATGTAGCCCAGTCCCACCCCTCTAGTGGTGGGTTGTGCCCTTCCTCTATTGGGCTGGAGCATTCAGGGTTCAGCTCAGACTGTGGCACTGGTGTGCAACCCACTAGAGTCAGAGCTTCAGCCCTCTGGGTTTTGTTGGGGAGGGTAGGGACCCACCCAGCTGCACCCCACCGTCTCTCACTTTCAGCTTCTTCTCTCTCCAGTCATGTGGTAGGGGCCTGCCCAGCTGCTCCCGCTTACAGCTCCCTCTCTCTCTCTGGGCAGGGGGAGGGGGCGATAGCTCAGTCTGCAGTCTCTCCTGGCCGCCTTTTGGGCTTATGCGTCTGTTAGGTCTGTGCACCAATCTGGGACACCGTCCTGGATTATTATTCAACTCTGCACTTGCAATTCCTGGCACTTGACTGGCAAAGATCCCCTGTTCTGTGTATTGCTGAGGCTTTGGGGGAAGCGCTGTATCTGGACTGGAGTGCCAGAGGGGGAGCCTCCGACTCACCAGTTAGATGCACTTTCTAGCTGAAGCAGCACCCCTCCCTGCCTTGGTCTGCCCTGAGTGGGCTTTGCTCACTGTCAGACCAGACCCATTGAAATGCACCTGGTACCTCGGTTGGTGCTAGGAGATCTCTGGATTTCTGCGTCTCTCTCACTGGGTGTTGTGCGCTGGAGTTGTGTCTATTCGGCCATCTTGGATCCTCCATTTGGCCATCTTGGATCCTCCTCAAACTCTTGACCTCAGGTGATCCACCCGCTTCAACTTCCCAAAGTGCTGGGATTACAGGCATGAGCCACCACACTCAGAAATCATAGCATTTTAAAGCCAGAAGGGATCTTGGCGATTAAATTCATACTTTTTCTTTTAAAAATGAAGAAATGGAAGCCTAGAGAAGTTAAGTGATTTGTTTAAATCCATGGGCTGGAACTAGAACTGTGATCTCCAGAGAGAGTGCTAGGGAAATCAGCTCCCCTGGCCGGGAATTGGTGAAAGCCCTGGCTTATATCAGTTGCCAATTTCCATGGTCCCAATTCTCTCACCATGGCAGATTTCAAGCTACCAACAGTTTAACAACTTGCTCACAAAAGTCCTAAAAAACTAACAATGTAACAAGATCTAAGTGGGCTCCCTCGTTAAATCCCCACCTCCCCAAACTCCTTCTGCCTCTCAGCTCCAAGGTAAGTGCTTTCGCAGAGTAACTGAACAAACCATGTCTACTCTTTTTGTACTACTCTTACGAAGAAAACACGGCAATCCTCAAAGTTTTGATAAGCATATAGAGCCTAAGAATTTAAGGAACCTTTTATGCCATGCATTAATTCATGTCTAACTTGAAGAAATTACATCATTTGATGGGCTGAGCATCCTTCATCTGTGTTTTTGAAGAGGCAAAAAGCAGCTTATTCGTCTTTTTTTACCTTTCCATCAGCAATGTCTGTTTTAGTCCTTTCTTTGAAGAACATTATGTTCTAAATGTTATAAGAACATTAACAGGTGGATCAAGACCTTAGAGGCCCAAGCTTTTAACCCAATATTCAAAAGTTCCACATCCCACACCATCCCCACCCATCCCCCTCATTTATGCTTTAAAAACTTGAATGAGCTACTTGAGATAGAATTAAACCTAGTCATTAAACCATAGTCATTGGCTTCCAAAAAATGTCTGAAATGTGTGTGGCTGCAGAATAAGAAATTGAAGGATGGAGGAATCTTTCTCATGTTGACTAAATATTTTTGTATAGAGTTCAGAAGTTTCTAGTTAACCAACATTTGACTGCCAAGATTCTTCTCTTCTTTCTCCTATGCCAAAGGAAGTTGTCATCTCACTTTTATTGGATGCATTCTTGCTTTCACAATTGTATCTATCTCTTAGCTAATAAGAGTTTCGTGCATTATTATTTAAAATTTGAATTTGTTCAATAACTTACAAATCCATTTTCAGCAACATATGTTGGCAGCCCACTAACAAGTGTCCAGTGGTCCGCAGGAGGCGTCCTTGGGGAAGAGAGGAAAGAAAATCATTGCAATATAGAGAAATGCAATGTGTGCAAAAATAAAATGGCAACTGCAGTGGCAACTTCCTGTCAGTACTCACGGAATCACTTTGATCTCTTCTTTTCCATGTAAAATGTAATCAATGATTTTATAAAAGTTGACTTCCTAAGAAAAAAAGAGGATATGATGGGAATAATGTTATTTCCCAAAGAAATCATTTTTCAATGGGGAACTTGTACTTTAAAACTCTTACAAATAGAACCTTATTTTCCAACCACATTCTATTATAACTTAAATGATCAAAGTACTTATATCCTGACTACAAACTTACAGTAAAACCAGAACTATTATTGGCTGTTTATCTACAGGCACAAGGCTAAAGTAAATTTTGTTTTTAAACAGTTTAATTGCCTCACACAGCTTTTTGGATGGGGGGGAATCTTTAGCTACCAAATCATCAGATAGGCTGTTTTTAAGTGATGCCTTTTGTTGTTGAGAAATACCTGACATTAATAACTTCACTAAGACAAATCACGTAATTTCTCAACTGCAGTCCATTGTACATCATATATAGTGAGCCCATAACCTCCTTTCATCAGTGACTTATCCGAACAGGTACCTCAGAAACAGGAGGTTATGTTGCCAAAGGTGAAAGGGACTAGAGAATTATTCTGTCTGTTTCATGGGGAAGATGACGAACCTGAGGCCTTGACACATTCCATCCCCTTGACTTCTCTTTCCTGTGTGCTCTGGACACAGGCGTTTCTGCCCTCATGAAGTTTGCAGTCAAGGGGGAAAGTAAACCTAACCCAACCCTTCCTTGGAGATTCTAATCCCACGTATTTGAAGAAGGGCCCAGGTACTTCTTTAAAATGTTGTGCGGGTGGCTCTGATGCATTCCTCCATGTTGAGAACCACTAGTCTACCAAGCCCTGGCTTCATATAAAAGGAAATGGAGAGGTTTAACAATGAGTTAAGGCAAGGGCCAGCCAGCTCTGGCTTGGGGCAGAGCTGGGACTAGAACCTCAAACTCCTTGTCTAGTGCTGTTTCTACCACTCCAGGCCAGTGCTCCTTCCTCTGTGCACTGTAGCCTCTTAGTTTTAGCACCTGATACCACACACAGACAGCATCAAGGAAGACATTTGCACATACCCTGCCATCAGGTGTCTTTGGACCTTTATAAGGCTCTACTTCTCCAAGCTTGATTGGCCATTCATCGTAGAATTCCTGGAGGCAATGAGATTTAAATGTCATTAAACATAATGTTCCATGACCTACCATATCTTATATGAATTTTATGTGTTTGTATATTTTATGTT
Organism: Cacajao melanocephalus; assembly: GCA_963573385.1. NCBI lineage: Eukaryota > Metazoa > Chordata > Mammalia > Primates > Pitheciidae > Cacajao > Cacajao melanocephalus. Next base: position 41,196 of record CAUYLG010006381.1, on the reverse strand, counting down.
AATCTACATAGTTCTGGAATTTTAGTGCTGAAAGATCTATAATTCCCAACAATACTGCTTAGGAATTTTTGACTGTGAACAAACCACTTAACCTTTTAAATCTGTAAAATAGGGATAACAGTAGAATTTGTACTAAAGAATTGTTGTAAGGATTAAATAAATAATACATAGGAAACATCTACCCTGGCACATAGTTCAAAGTACTCAATGTACAGCAGTTCTTTCACAATTCAACTAAATCTGGTTTGATTCAGAGGGTTGGCCAAGATCACACAGAGTGGCCAAGTGTTAGTTGCTTTACCCAGCATCCATTCTCCCTTTTTTCCTTGCTGGCATAACCTGATATGATGTGGGTATCAGGTGGCAATTTTCCGTTAGACCACAGCCCGTGAGTGGTCTACATGAGATGCCTAGATCAGTTTGAGGGCAGGTATGCAGCCCAGCTCTGGACAATGAAGAAGGGGGAGAAGTCTGCTGAGGGATTGCTGGGGAAACATATTCCTCAGATGAAAGCTGATGAGAGTGACATTTGGAGGAAATGCCTCCCAGTTGTATCGTGACTGTGCCATGATCTGAGCTGCAACAGCCATCTTTCCACCATAGAGAAGGCCTCACCAACATGCTGCAGGTAGCAAGATCTTGCCAGGAAGAAAGAGAAGGCACCTGGACTTTGATGACTGCACTGATCTCTGAATCAACCAGTACTAGTGCTGCCCTACCTTGTTAAGGGGGAGACTAAACATCATATTGTTAGAGATGCTTTTAGCTGTGTCTGATGTTTCTTATAGCCAAAAGAATCCTAACCAACATACTCAGCTAGAAAGTTGCAGAACCAAGATCAGAACCGAGCAATCCTAGTGCTTCATCCTATGTTTATCCACTTAGAACAATTACTCTGAAAACATAACTTCCAATCACATGGATATTAAAAAATATAAATAAGGCCAGGTGCAGTGGCTCATGCCTGTAATCCCAGCACTTTGAGAGGCCGAGGTGGGCAGATCACTTGAAGACAGGAGTTCAAGACCAGCCTGGCCTACATGATGAAACCCTGTCTCTACTGAAAATACAAAAAATGAGTGGGTGTGTGGTACAGGCCTGTAATCCGAGCCACTGAGGCACAAGAATTGCTTGAACCTGGGAGGCTATGGTTGCAGTGAGCCAAGATCACACCACTGCATTCCAGCTTGGTGACACAGTGAGACTCTGTCCCCGCACCCCCCCCAAAAAGAAAAGAAAAAATATATAAATAATATGGTATCACCAGTTATTTTGAACTAGAAGGGTACCAACAGAATTAAAGAAGATGAGACAAGGGCATTATTGTGAATAATATTAAATGTTTCAATATTTCTACTTTAAAATAATGAAACTTTTTTAGACTACAAAACTTCAAGTTGGTAAAAATAATATTGATTATGCACCTACTATGTAAATTCTAGACACTATATATACTGTCTAGAAAGAAACCAAATGTCAGGAACCAGATAAAGAAAGCAGATGAAGAAACCAAATATCAGGTGGGTTAAAAGACTTGCTGACAAGAAGAACAAAGTCAAAGAGCTGACACTACCTGACTTTAAGATTTGCCATAAAGCTGCAATAATCGAGACAGTGTGGTATTAATGAAAGAATTGACAAATGAATCAATGGAACAGACTAGAGAACCCGGAAATAGACCCTCACAAATATAGTCAACTTTGACAAAGGAGCAAAGGCAATAAACAAAGAATAGTCTTTTCAACAATTTGTGTTGGAACAACTGAATATCTACATGTAAAAAAAAGTGAATCTAGAAACAGAACTTGTACCTTTCACAAAAAATAACTCGAAATGGATTATACACCTAAATGTAAAACACAGAAGTATAAAAATTCTAGGAGATGACATAGAAAGTCTAGGTGAACTTGGGTTTGATGAGACTTCATAGATACAACACCAAAAGCACAATCCATGAAAGAAAAGATATTGAAAAATTGGACTTCATTAAAATTAAAAACTTCTGTTCTTCAGAAGACACTGTTAAGAGAATCAAAAAATAAGCCACAGACTGGGAGAAAGTATTTGCAAATCATATATTTGGTAAAGGACTTGGATTCATAATATACAAATAACTCTTATAATCGAATGATAAGAATACAACATACTAAAAAGTGGGCAAAAGATCTGAGCAGATATCTCTCTGAGAAGATATACAGATGGCAAGTAAGCATATGAGAAGATGCTCAACATCATATGTCATTGGGGAAGTGTAAATTAAAACAACAGTGAGATACCACAACTAATACCCTAAATACTGACATTAGCGACTGCTAATACCGAAAATACTGACATTAACAACTGCTGGTGAGAATGTGCACCTGGTAGACATGCAAAACAGCAAAGTCACTTTGGAAGACAGTCTGCCAGTTTCTTACACAGATCAATTAGTCTTACAATATAATCCAGCAATTGCCCTCTTTGGTATTTACCCAATTGAGTTGAAAATGTATAGACACACATAAACCTGCATACAATGTTTACGGCAGCTTTATTCACAATCACTAAATATTAGAAGCAACCAAGATACTCTCCAATAGATGAATGTATAAACAAACTGCCATACAATGGAATATTACTCAGTAATAAAAAGAAATTAGCTATTGAATCATGAAAAGACATGGAAGAAACTTAAATGCATATTTCAAAGTGAAAAGCCAGTCTGAAAAAGCTACATACTGTATGATTCCAACTATTTGGCATTCTGGAAAAGGCAAAAACTATAGAAACAGTAAAAAAAAAAAAAAAAAAAAATAGTGGCTACCAGGAGTTTGGAAAGGGTCAGGGACGGTTGAATATGTGAAGCAGAGGACTTCTAGGCACTGGAACTAGTCTGTCTGATACTGTAATAGCAGATATATGACATTACACATTTGCCAAAACCCAGAGAACTGCACAAAGAATGAACCCTAATGTAAACTATGGACTTTAGTTAGTAATAATATATCGATAATTCATCATGCCACACTAATCCAAGATGTTAATAACAGGGAAACTGGGAGAAAGAGGAAACTCTGTACTTTCTAATCAATTTTTCTGTAAACCTAATACTACTCTAAAAATAAAGTCTATTAATTAATGTAAAAAAAACCAGACTTGCTGAAGACTCGTATTACTAGGAAGTGGAAAAACCAAGATTCAAGCCATCTTTTTTGCTCTAAGATACACACTTTTATCTCTGTTCTTGTGATCGATCATGACTAATCATTTACATAGTGTATCTATTTTTTTAAAGATCACATTTCCTGTGGTGTGTGTTTTATAGGTGACATTAGATGAGACAAAATATATAGAATAATAAGAACCTTCTCCTTGGTCATGTCCAGCAATCCAATGGAGTATCTTTCACAGTTCAGGTATGTTCTAACTGTGTAGAGCGCTTTGTGAAACTGTCTCTCAACATCTGTGAGTTCTTCAAATACTTTATTGGCTGACCACATAAGGATCTGAAAGTAGGTATCAAAAACAAAACAGTCAGAATAAAGTATGCTATGGAGAGATACAGCATTTGCCACAAGAAAACACGAGGTGCATCAAATAAAATGAATACATATCACTGGAAAATGCAATTCTGATTTTGAACATGTGTACTGTTGACACACTACTCAGATCCTCTAGGTAAGAGGATGAGTAGGCCTTTGCCAGGCTGTGGGTCTGTGGAGAGAGAGAAGCCATGATTGGTCCTTGTGTCTAAATGTTTTGGCTCCAAAGGGGAAGTGCCCTGAAACTGGATGCAGAGATGGTCCCTGGATGTAGAATCCAGTATTGATAGCCCACTGGCTCCTGCTGGCCCTCATGTGGAGAGAGCCACATTCCTCCTTCCATGCATCCAGAGCTAGTTGGGGGTAATCTTACCTGGAGAGTTCAAGTGAAAAGGAACCTCCCTCTCAACCCCTACCCCTGCATTGTACTGGTAGGGAAACTGAGGTCCAGAGAGAGGGCCAGACTTAGGTATCTTGGCTACCAATATTGCTCTTTATTCCTCTGTCCCATGGAAGCAGGAATAACATGCTCCTCAAATTAATAGGTTTACTATGACCCAGGACTTGCTACAAGCTTTATGTGAGAGGTAATGACAAATAGTCACAACAACCATCTGAAATAAGTACCATGATTGTCATCACCGTCTCATAGGCAGAAATGCCAAGGCCACTCGGGATCTAGACCGAAGAAATCCAAGCCAGTTGTGCACACAGATGGAGAGTTTGGGGTGCAGGGGAGTGTGGGTGGGGAGAGCGGCAGGAAGATCATAAGAGGACACCAGGGACTGAAGTTTGGGGATTTGCTCCACATGGCTTAAACCCCCAGGAGGGATAGGAGGGGTCTGACTTTGTTGTGTCTGGGTGCCTTTGTCAGAATAGGTCAGCATGGAATGATTAATGTTGCCTTCCTTTTACCTGGCTTCTTCGGGACTCAATATTGTACATGTAGGTGGTATGATGAAGCTTTAGGATGACAGACACAAAGTTGAGGTATTTGGAAAAGACCTACAGGCGGCAGAGAAGAACAAGTTATGGTTGTGGCATCTTTTCTTCCGTTATACAACAACAAATAAATTTCCTGAGTCTCCAACCAGATGCCCAGGGTTAACATTACCTCTTCATCCTGTTTGGAAAATTCAGATGCATTTACTTTGTTAAGTGCCATGATCACAGCAAGAACCTCCTTGCCCATCACAATTGGGGTTGCCAGCAGGTTCTTAGTGACATACCCAGTTTGCTTGTCCATGAAGTCAGAAAAATGGCTGTTCTGAAAGAGATAATCACATATTTGCCAAAGTGGCACAGAATCATAGAGTGGTAGATCTAGGGATGATGACAGATCATTCTCTCTCATTTAAATACTGCCAGCAGATAACCAGGTCTCCAGTACAGTGGTCCCCAACCAACAAATCTGCCCTCCTATGACTGCATAGAATGGAATTTCCCATTTCAGAATAAGCACTTCCCACCTGAGCTATGGCCTATCTAGGTTAGGCTGAGGTTGGGCCAGAAGAAAAGTGGTGATGAGACAGCCAAGTGGAAAGGGAGGTGGTAAGAGGAAGAGGGGGAAGGCGCAGGGTTAGGATAGACAGCAAGTGTGTGCAGGGAAGGAGAGCACAGCTGGGAATACAGACACAGTTCCTAGAGCGCTTCTCTCTCATTACAAAGGAAAAACATGCAGTTGAAACCATCAGCCCATATGTCCTAACATAAAGCCAAAATTCTTATTACCCCCAGTTCCTTCAATCTAGCCTACTTGAGGAAATCTGTGCTAACTGCTGGTGTGTCTCCTTCTGTGCCTTTCTCTGTGCTTGAACAAAGAGTTTTCCTATTTTTTCTAAGATTTCCTTTTCTAATTGCTTATAACAATTTCATCACTTAATGATGTCTTATGGACTTCCCTGAAGACCAATGCATATAGATGTGAACTCACCTTTTAGATTCGTGCACACTATTCCACCCTGCGTGCTCTACAATCCACTCAGTGGTCCTCTACTGATTCTACCTGTTTATAGTTTTCCCCAGTACCAACAATACTGCACTAATCCTTCTTGCTTTTATTTTTATGCGACAGATTCCCCAAAAAGGAAATCCTTTTTGCTGGATCAACAGGAACATGCACTTTTCGATTACATAGATTACTCTGATGGAAGGTTCACATTCTGAGGCTGGGTGTCGTGATTCGTGCCTGTAATCCCTGCACTTTGGGAGGCTGAGGCAGGTGGATCACCTGAAGTCAGGAGTTTGAGACCATCCTGGCCAACTTGATAAAACCCCGTCTCTACTAAAAATATAAAAATTAGCCAAGCATGGTGGCACATGCCTGTAGTCTCAGCTACTCGGGAAGCTGAGGCAGGAGAGTCGCTTCAACCTGGGAGGTGGAGGTTGCCATAAGCCGAGATCATGCCATTATACTCCAGCCTGGGCAACAAGAATGAAACTCCGTCTCAAAAAAAAAAAAAAAGAAAGGTTCATATTCTTACTTGCACTGACCCTGTGTGAGAGGACTGAGGACTAACCTCGTGCCAACATCAGATGCTTATCAGATTTTTAATGTTCTACCAAGCTTATGTCTTTCATTCCTATTTTTTATTTCTTTCTTTGGGAGAGAGGAAAGTGGATCTTCCCAGATTCGGGCCTCATAGAGTAGATTCAAGAGATGGTTTTAATCCACTGGCCACGGCAGAGGCTGAACGATGAGTCTAGAGAAGTGCACAAACAGAAGGGCTTGAGAAAAAGGTCTAGGAAGGCAATGATCTTATTAGCTATCATTTCAGAGAAGAGCTGCTCAAGTTGGGTTTAGACCAGCCTTCCTTGGGTCACGACATTCTTCCCTTTGAACCTAGGACTTCTTCAATTAGAACTGAACCTTCAGCCTTAACTCTGAGACTCGTTGGCCAAAATTAGTGTGGTGTTCCTTCCACAGTTGTATTCTTTTCATTTCCCTGTATTGGCAGTGCTTCTAAAAGCAGCACAAACCTTGGAGACTGGATTCTGTCTGGGTTCCCAAAGTAAAAAATGTGAGAATTTTCTGTGTGTCATTTCCAGACCAGAGTTTCCACCAGGGAACAAGGGCTGGTTGACCAATAGAACTCACAGAGCTCAAATGAGATTAGCAGTCCTGAGACATGCCTCAGAATCACCAGCAGATTAATGGAGCAGATGCACTGAATCCTAATCGCCTCCAGTGGAACCTGTACTTTTAAGTAGCACAGGTCATTCTCAGGCTCAACCCAATGGGGAATCACTCCTGTGGAGGATCACCAGAAATGGTACCGCTCTCAGAGGAAGTGTGGGATGTAAAGGGGATGAATGCAGCCCCTCACCCAGACCTCTTCCATACCTTTCCCAAAGTGGAAACACACAAACCAACTATTTATTTAGGCATCAGCGTTGCATAAAGGCAAGGAATGTTTTGGAGTCAGGCTTTCTTAGCTGAAACTGGGCCCCAGCGTACTAGCTGTATGGTCCCAGGCATGTTACTTACCCTCTCTGTCCTTGTTTTCTAATCTGAAAATAGGGATAATGCTTCCATCTACTGCCTAGAATCCCTGATGTGGAGACAGGATAACATAGTACAGGCAGAGCACTTAGGAAAGTGTCTGGCACATAGTAGATATTCAGTAAGTACTTTTCTAGGCTTTCCTGAATGAGAACTAGTTATTTTGCAATTACCATTTTGCTTCTTGTTTTAATTTTTCTAGACAATTCAAATCACTGAAGAAATCAGATGCCCATAGCTGGATGTAGGCCTGCCATACCAGGGAGCAGCCTTCCTTCCGAGGGCCAGCACACTGCCTCACGCCACTGACAATTACATTTCTTTCCTATCCACTTTATCTGTTACCTCTGTTTCCCCTTAGCATCTTCACCCTCAGTCCAAAGTGTCTGCAAGCTTTGTTAGATTCTTTCTCTTAATCCACTGCTTATCTAGACCAGCTCTCATTGTTTCCCTACTACCCTGTTATTCACGCAGATCAGGTCATCTTTATTTACACAGCCTGGGAACTAAAGGAATAATCGAAATACCAGAAACATGCACCATGGGATGAAGTTAAGCAGCATTTTTTTTCTTTGTTTATTTGAGATAGAGTTTCGCTCTTGTTGTCCAGGTTAGAGTGCAATGGCGCGATCTCAGCTTACTGCACCCTCCACCTTTTGGGTTCAAGGGATTCTCCTGCCTCAGCCTCATGAGTAGCTGGAATTACAGGCGCCTGCCACCACACCTGGCTAATTTTTTTATTTTTAGTAGAGACGGGGTTTCACCATGTTGGCCAGGCTGGTCTCAAACTCCTGACATCAGGTGATCCACCTGCCTCAACCTCCCAAAGTGCTGGATTACAGGCGTGAGCCACTGTGCCTGGCCAGCAGCACTTCTTTGAAAACACATTTCACTCTGCAACTTCAAACCTAACGCCATTTTATTCCAGATTCTAAACACAAGGAAATGTTCTTAAGTTCAATTGACTGTTTTGAGAAAATGGCTTGTATGTTTCAAAATTTAATATTTGCTTATTATTACATCTGAAAGCCCTAGATAAACCAGCCATCAAGTTACAGGACAGGGGAGTGGAGGGGTTTTTGTGTTTTAGTTTCACTAGCTCAAAAAATCCTTAGTGAAGTTTCTTTATGTAAATCCTGTGTGTGTCCCTTGATGGTTCTTCAGAGAAGCCCTTGAAGGCAGCTGGAGAACATTGTTTAGAGCAACAGGAGGCCTGATCCCTCATCAGATGTCAATATTGCTAAATCCTGATTAAACACCCTTAACCCTTGAGATCCAAGGCAGAAGTAGAGGAGGGAAGGAAGAGAGAGGAAGGGGGACTTTTTTTTTTTTGAGATGGAGTTTCCCTCTTGTTGCCCAGACTGGAGTGCAATGGCGCAATCTCTGCCTCCCGAGTTCAAGTGATTCTCCTGCCTCAGCCTCCCGAGTAGCTGGGATTACAGGCATGTGCCACCATGCCCAGCTAATTTTGTATTTTTTAGTAGAGACGGGGTTTCTCCATGTTGGTCAGGCTGGTCTCAAACTCCTGACCTCAGGTGATCCGCCTGCCTCAGCCTCCCAAAGTGCTGGGATTACAGGCGTGAGCCACTGTGCCCAGCTGGAAGGCGGACTTTTTTTTTTTGAGATGGAGTCTCGTCCCTGTTGCCCAGGCTGGAGTGCAATGGCATGATCTCAGCTCAGCGCAGTATCCACCCAGAAGGAGGACTTTTAAATCATAGTCAGAATCAGGATCACCCATAGTTCACGGACAGATTTTCCAAAAGAGAAAGAAATAACTTTGAGGCTATCTCTCAATTTCCTGTTGTTAAAAGTCTTCCTGCCTTCAACTTGTTTTAAATCAGGCAATAATCATTGACCCTTTTTTGGCCAACCACACCCAGCTCCTAAACTCCGACTGGTACAATGACAATATTATCACAGCTATCATTTATTGAGCATCTACTATGAGCCAGGTCCTTCATATGCATTTAATCTGTACATTTGCTTATCTCCATTTCTTAGGGGTAGAAACTCCATCACACACTTACTAAGTCACAGACATGGATCTGCACCCAGGTCTGTCTAATGCCAAAGGCATCTCACTATACCAAGTGGCTTCCCTGTTACCTTTATGGGCCCTCCAAGGTTGGTAGTATGTACCTTTGTCCAGGTGTGAGACGGTGTGAGTAGTCTTTCCCTCACCTGCTCCCACACTGCTAAGCAGAGAAAAGTTGTATGTGGTCAGGGGTGTGGTAGAAAGAGGGAGGCCCCCAAAGGGTCTGCCCGCCTCAGCCTCCCAGAGTGCTGAGATTACAGGCGTGAGCCACCGCACTTGGCCAGCAGCACTTCTTTGCAAACACATTTCACTCTGCAGCTTCAAACTTAATGCCATTTTATTCCAGATTCTAAACACAAGAAAATGTTCTTAAGTTCAATAGACTGTTTACCCAAGCTTTACCCATCCCTTCTTTAAAAGCCTTTCAAACAAATTCCTGAATTAACCTGAGTTATTGCCCCAGCCCTGCCACACCCTGCCCACCTGACTTTGAACAACTCCTATGATATAGGTTGGAAATTAAAAATGCAATCCTTATCAGAGAATGTTTTTTAAGTTGCCAAGGGCAATGAAAAGAGGAAGAATTAATCAGATATTTCATTTAAAACATTGGTTTCTACTTCCTTTCCCGTTGCAAATCTTACTGCAGCAGCTAAAGCGTGGTGAAACTGCAGGGGTGTAAGGTAGCCAAACAGAGCGCTGGACACATACTCAGCTACCTCCATTCCAATCCTTCTCATCCACAGGCACGTACCATGACCCAGGGGAGATACAATGCCTGTGGCCTCAACTTCCTGTCCTCCATAGGACAGAGTCAGGCTAAAGACTTGATAAGCCCCTTCCATCTCTTATATTCCACGGTTGATTTGAAATTCACTTCCTCCTGCTGTATGTGCTCACCCAATAGACCAGTAGTTTTCAACATTGGCTGCATATGAGAAGTAACTAGGGGAGCTTTTTAAAAATACTAATGCCGGGGCCCAGCATGGTGGCTCACGCCTGTAATCCCAGCACTTTGGGAGGCCGAGGTAGGTGGATCACCTGAGACCAGAAGTTTGGTACCAGCCTAGCCAACATGGTGGAACCTTGTTTCTACTAAAACTACAAAAATTAGCCAGGCATGGTGGCACACACCTGTAGTCCCAGCTCCTCAGGAGGCTGAGACAGGAGAATTGCTTGAACCCGGGAGGCAGAAGTTGCAGTGAGCCAAGACTGCACCATCGCACTCCAGCCTTGGCGATGGAGCTAGACTCTGTCTCAAAACTAACTAAATAGATAAATAATAAAATAAAAATAAAAATACTAATGCATGAATTCTAACCTTTAAGAGCCTGCTGTAACAATAAAGCCACAAATATGGTTTCCTGGATTGTGTTTGGTTTTTTTTGTTTTTGAAAAAGGGTTTCATTCTGTCATCCAGGCTGGAGTGCAGTATATGAACACAGCTCGCTGCAGCCTCAGCCTCCCAGGCTCAAGCCATCCTCGCACCTCAGCCTTCCAAGTAGCTGGGACTCCAGGCACACACCACCATGACTGGCCAATTTTTGTATTTTTGGTAGAGACGGGGGCTCCCTATGTTGGCCAGGCTGGCCTCTAACTCCTGGGCTTAAGCCATCCACCCGCTTTGGCCTCCCAAAGTGCTGGGATTACAGGCGTGAGCGCTGCACCCAGCTTAACATGGTTTTAATGTACAGCCAGAGTTGAAAATCCCCACTCTAGAGGGAAAAAATGTAAAGAAGCAGTTGAAATGAAGAGTCAATGAGGCCTCTGTCTTTCCCGTGAGCACAGAACTGTATCTGTCTCCAACACACATTTCCAAGTCCCACCCAGAATACCCAGGAGCCCTCCAGAGAAGAGAGGAGAGACTCCCCACTCCCAGATGAAGTGCTCCATCCATGCTCTGATGCCCACCATGAACAGCCACAGACCAAAACCACCTCCAAGCAGCTCCATGCTATCATTTCCTCCTCACCACGGAGAACTGGGCTCATTAGAGCATAACAGCAGAAATCACTTTACCCATCTCTTCTTTAAAAGCCTTTCAAAAAGATTCCTGAATGCCACTTTTTAAAGGTTGATGTCCTAGTGGAAATGGGCTCAGTTGGGGACCTTCAAGGGGCATATTCCCATGCGAAAACTTCAGAATGTATGGTCATTGCCTTCCAGCTGGTTGTCTAGAGAACTTTGCCCTAAGGACGAGCATCTGTTTAGTCACCTGAAGCGGCCGCAGTCAGCTTCAAAAGCAAACTCAACCCAGCTCAAACTCACGGAAGGGAGGAATTATTCAGGACTGAAGGCCCTACCCGGCCCCATGGTAATCCTTGCACCTGAGTGGTGTCCTGTGGCTGTTTGCAGGGAGTCGCCCATGTTTGACGACTTCCATATCTCTTGGGTCCGTGTGACACTCTCCCTATAATCAGCTTCAGGAGACATTTAGGGGATTATCCTCCTGCCTTTCCAGCTGCCCTATTCACCCCTGCACAGAAGCATTTCACAGGCTGTTCCCATTCAACTCTGTTCCATCATAATCCACTTCTCCCTTTTTGTTAATGGTAAACCGTAATAATGGAACACGTGTAGAAAAGTAGCTGCCAGGAGAATCTCTAAGTTGGTACCCTTGATTATTGCTGAGGGGAGGGATGATGGGTGATTAGCATTTCCTCCTTTTGTTTATTTGTATCTTATAAGTTTTAAAAAATGAACATGTACTGTAATGGTAAGAAGAAAGTTAGTTTTTCTGTATCTGTAAGGGGCATCTCAATACCTTGTGTTTGTGCAGTATGCTGTTGATCCTCAAGAGGGTCCAAATGTCCCACTTACATGATTGGAATTCATTCTTGAAAGGTCTGGGTTATGGAGCAGTGAGAGTGGCCAATTGCACTTAACTCTCACCTCAATTCACATAGGTAATGAATTCCAAATTCGAACATCTGAACTTCCAAATGGCATCATCTTTTCTTTTTGTACGATGGTCCTTAGGTGAAAGAATTTGCTCGTCCTTAGGTTTACGAGCAAATCCATCCAAAAAATGTGAATGTTTTCAAAGGACTGTGAATGAGGGGCACGGGGCGCAGTTCACAAGTCTTGCCATCTGGGCACGTTGGCCCCTTTCCCTGGTGGGGTGGTTTGTTTTGCTGGTGTTGCTGAGAAGGAAAGTTCCCCCAGAGCACTGGAGGAGGCGTAAGGGAGGGGTGTGGAATGCACCAGGTCCAGGTAGAGTGGCCTGATAAAATGCCAAACATTACATGGGACATACTTACACTTCAGAAAATAATAATTCATTGTTTATCTGAAATTCAAGTTCAACAGGGCAACTTGAAATTTCATTTGCTAAATTTGGCAACACCAGGCTGGGGTGATCATCTTCCCTGCCGCCCACATTCCCCCGGTTATTGCCAAACTAATGCCACAAGGACAGCACCATCTCTCTTTCCCATTGGTCCCTCCCTGACCCCACCAAGACCTCTGCCCCACTGTCACTAGGCCACCTACCTTTTTCACATCTGGGACATTATGCGTTTTCTTTGTGTGAGCAGCCCAACCCACTATCCCAATGTCCAACGGAAACACAACTTCTCTGTCAGGGCCCACCAGGTTGTCCTCAAACTTGGAGGTGGGGGTGACGTCCAGCAGCCTGGAAGCCACCTCGGGTGTGCCATTCCGGGCCCGGCACAGGAACATGCTGCAGCGGTCAGCCTGGAGCAGGTGGGCCAGCCTCTGCAGGGCCTTGTGAACCCCCTGCTCCGGGGTGCCCCCCTCCTCCTGCACGGTCCACAGCAGCTCCAAGCACAGGGCCGACTCCTCCACCTGGGTCAGCTCTGAAAAGGACATGCTGGACTGGACTGGCACCTGGCTGTTCTTGAAGATTTCTCCCAGCACCTCCACCCGCAGCTTCTTGTCAAAGTACTCCTTGGCAAACTGAGGGTTCTCCTCCAGGTATTTCTCCACGGCATCTTGGTTGATGTCACCCATGGTGCAGCTGGCTCTGCTGCCGTTGTTCAGAAAGGACAACTTTCAGAGCACTACCTGAGGCGGAGTGTGAGAAGGAAATACATCCTGGTGGAAATTACTGAGGAAACCGTCAATGGTCCCTCATAGGACTTTCAAAGGTCAAGCAGAAAGCAGAGCTTTCAAACTGCCTGTAACTCTTGGGATGTGACAGAAGGCCCTGGCTTAGGGTAGGTTCAAGAAGCAGAGGATTAAAGAGTTCTTCAGGACACTAAATCCCTGAGCATTAGTAGCTCATAAGTCCCCAGCGAATCCTCGGAGCACCTTAGATCGGCCAGCAAGTAGCAAGCTTCAATGTCCATTCCGGAAAAATAACTGAATGTCGGCTGCTGTCCACAGCAAGGAAGATGGGACATTCACTGACATATCCATGAATGATGTGATGTAGGCAACCACTGGCACTTTGAATTGTTCTTGCACAGTAGCCATAGGAAGTAAAACTATTTAGACCTCGGAACTGCTTGGATTTTTTTTGGTTTCTATAGTAATTTTAATGAACATTTGGGGGATATGGAACAGTTTAGCATCACCACAACATAAAGGTGAATATTAATCTTTTTTTAAAAGTCTATTGATGGCCAAAGTTGCTTGGCCTCCTCTTTCTCTAAAACCCTCACCTCTTAATCCCCCTCACTTTAGAAAGCTTGACCTCAGAAGTGTTTTAAAGGAATATACATCAAGCGTATTACTAGAGAGGTGAACATAGCAAAACATTTGCCAATGATCCAAGCCGAATCAAGCCATGAACTGAATAATAGCCCTTGACAAGAGACCGTAATTACAAAAGGTAACCTACATAGTTACTAGCTCGGTTTTTCTGCTAAGTATATTAATTAGGATTTCGTTTTCAATAGTAATAGCCAGACGTCATGTGATTTTGCTCCAACATACAATCTGCTAAATCTACTAGATGATAGATATCTTGTCTGTTGCTAGGATCCTTAAAGTCTCAGGGGCTACTAGCATAGAAAGAACACTTAACACTACTTGGTTTTGTTTAATGTTCACTTTACTAAGCTTTTACATCTATTAAACACATTTCCCCAAATATTTAAACACTATTATGCAACTAATAATTCACACTATTATTTCAGAACCAATTGACTTCGATATTTAAATGTTGGTTTCAAGCTTAGTAAAGTGTTTTAAACATGTCGATAAAGCTACAAACCTAATGTGACAAATTCTCTTAAGTGGAAAACACACACAAATGTTACAGTGACTCTAAAAATTATCGTTACAGCCACATTTAAGTTTGCTTCAAAAATAGGAACGCTGTGAGTTTCATTTAGTTCTCTAAACTTAAAGCTTTACCTCTTTAGAGACAGTAATCTTATTAGTCACAAAAGAAAAAGACATCTGTTGAGGTTGCATGTTCCGTGTCATGAATTGAGAGAGTCTTGGTGGGAGACTTGGTTTTCCCGGGGAACAGAACGCAGTCATTTGTTGTTATGCCACTTCTCGAGGCTGAGCTTTACCTGCTGCCTCAAAGCACCTTGTCAGGTGCACACATTTTCTTGGACTGTCCTGTGTCACACTCGACTCTAGTCTTAGGAGGTTTCTTGTTGGATGACTATTTACTTCATAACATCCTATTGATATAATTAGGATAATGCAGAGGTGTATTTCCCAGGAGAGAGTTGAGTCAATCGAGTCACCCCTCCTATGGGTCCATCCTCCTCATCTCACAGTTTTGAGATGAGGATAACTCTTTTCTACGAAGTTACTTTGTGTGAATAATGGTACAGTTCCTACTTCTCCCAAAAGTATGTGGTATGCTCACAATTTCCTGGTTTCATCCTTTCCTCTTGAAACAGAGAGGGAAAAACACATATTTGCATTCCATGTACAGACTTATACTTAATAGAAAAAACAAAATGCCCATATACTTTCATCTTTTATAATCTTATCAAAGTGAATATTAATTTGAAAAGAAACAGTCTATTATAGTCAGCATTCTTTTGTTTCTGTAACTAGTTAGCGATTCATTCATTTGTTCATTCTTTCTTTTCTTTTTTTGTTTTTGAGACAGAGTCTCGCTCTGTTGCCCAGGCACTATCGCAGCTCACTACAACCTCCATCTTCCAGGTTCAAGCGAGTCTCTTGCCTCAGCCTCCTGAGTAGCTGGGATGACAGGTGCGTGCCACCATGCCTAGCTAATTTTTTTGTATTTTTAGTAGAGTTGGGGTTTCGCCATGTTGGCCAGGCTGGTCTCAAACTCCTTAGGTGACCTGCCCGCTTTGGCCTCCCAAAGTGCTGGGATTACAGGTGTGAGCCATCGTGCGTGGCCTCATTTGTTCATTCAACATTTGTCTATTGATTGTCTGTTATAAGCAAGGCACCATTCTAGCTATTGTGATAGAGACTTCAAGTTCCCCTTATATTATATGATTATTTCCTTCTCCCAGTTATATGAGAAGATTATTCCTCCTCCCTCTGGTAGAGCCACATGATTGATTTTAGCCAATGGGTTGTGGGCAGAAGTAATCACTTTCAGACAGGAGCAATCAATTGCCAATGTGAGGCTCTCTAGCTCTTGGTTCTCTCTGCTGCCACATCAGTTTCAGAAGAAGGGGCTCATGAATCCCAGAGTGAGGATGTCACGTAACAGAGGCCTCTGCTGACCCAGGATGGACCTGTAGCATGATGAAAAATAAACCTGTCTTGTTTTCATGTTTTCATCCTCGGAGACATGAGGGTTGTTGTCACGGCAGCATTTCCAAGACAATTCTGACAGTTACGCTTCTACTACAGGGGACTCTGGGGGTGGTCCCAGCCTTACAAGCACCTGTGGTGTGGGAAGGGAGATAAGACTAGCGCGTAAAAAGTCATGAGACATAGAATAGAATACAATTAATGCTGCAAGTGAGATACATGCACATGGTTATGGGTGTTAATGAAAGGGATCATATCGACCAGGCATGGTGGTGCACGCCCATAATCCCAGCACTTTGGGAGGCTGAGGCAGGTGGATCACAAGGTCAAGATATTGAGACCATCCTGGCCAACATGGTGAAACCCTGTCTCTACTAAAAATACAAAAATTAGCTAGGCGTGGTGGCGTGTGCCTGTAGTCTCAGCTACTGGGGAGGCTGAGGCAGGAGAATCGCTTGAACCTGGGAGGCAGAGGTTGCAGTGAGCCAAGGTCACGCCACTACACTCCAGCCTGATTACAAAACGCGACTCCATCTCAAAAAAAAAAAAAAAAAAAACGGGGATCACATGTAGTGTGGTTGGAAACAGGGTAGAAATGAGCGTGTTCCAGGTGGTAGGAAGAGCAGAAGCAATAGCATGGGCTGTAGGATAACATGGGGTACAGTGAGAGGTGACCCTGGGAAGGGGGGTGAGGCCCAGATTACAGGGGCCTCAAAGGCTAGACTGAGGATTTTGAATTATGAAAAATGTTTGAAGTGGGAGGCAACATTATTAGTGTTCTTCTTTACAAACTTAATGAAAATGATAACTTCCAGGAAAAAAAATACTGGACATTGGGATACAGATTAAGATACTTTATTGCATTTGGCTCATTATCAAACAACCTAAAAATGTATATAGGCTTTGACCCTATAATTCTGCTTGTATGAATTCATCTTAGAGAAATAATTAAGAACATATGTGATTAATGTAGTTTCAAGTATGTTTATCATGAGCATGGGTATAAAAGTAAAAGATTAGAAATAGCCTGGACACTCAGTAGTAAGAGGTTGAGTAAATAAGTGGTATTAGACTTCTAAAATAGAAAGCTACACAGGTATTAGGTTGGTGCAAAAGTAATTGCGGTTTCTCCCATTATTTTTAATGGCAAAAGCCACAATTATTTTTGCACCAACCTAATAATGTTAAAGTCTATTGACATGAACAAATATTTATGATATGCAACTAATTACAAACAGTGTTGCAGCATAATTCTCTTAATACACAGAGACAGAGGTATATACATCAAAATATTAACTGAAATTATTTCAAGGCAGGACATGGTGGCTCACACCTGTAATCCCAGCACTTTGGAAGGCTGAGACGGGTGGATCATCTTGAGGTCGGGAGTTTGAGACCAGCCTGACCAACATGGAGAAACCTCATCTCTACTAAAAAATACAAAATTAGCCGGGCATGGTGATGCATGCCTGTAGTCCCAGCTACTCAGGAGACTGAGGCAGGAGAATCACTTGAACCCAGGAGCGGGGAGGTTGCAGTGAGCCAAGATCACGCCATTGCACTCTAGCCTGGACAACAAGAGTGAAACTCCGTCAAAAAAAAAAAAAAAAAGAAACAAAAAAAGAAAACAAAGCGACAAATGTGAGACACAATCCAACAAATGTGTCATGACAGTTGACAGGGCTAGGCAATTGATTAGTTAGAAAAAGCAAGCAAGGCAAGGGGTCACTGTTAACTACTTTGAGTGTTGGGGGAAGTTATGGACTGAATGTTTGTGTTCCCCTAAAACTCATCTGTTGAAATTCTAATTTCCAATTTGATGGTATCAGGCGGTATGGCCTTCAGGATGTGACTAGGTCATGAGGATGGAATCCCTACAAGTGGTATTAGTGCCCTTATTAAAGGGAGCCCAGAGAGCTCTCTAGCCCTCTTTCTTCCATGTAAGGATACCATGAGAAAATGGCTGTCTGTGACCTGGAAGAGGAAGATGGCCGTCACTGAACCTGATCATGCTGGCACCCTGATCTCAGACCTTCAGCCTCCAGAACTTAGAGAAGTGAATTTCTATTGTCTATCAGCTACTCCGTCTATGACACTTTGTTATAGCCACCTGAACTAAGACAAATGACATTTTATCAAAGATTTTTAAATGGGTAATATTAGAACCCTCCTTTTAGCACACACACGAATAGGCTTTTCTTTCTTTCCTATCCTTGACAAAGTCCTGTGATTTCCATGGCTCTTCCTCTCGGGATAGTTCTTTGCAGAGCTTCTGGCCAGTGTTAGCAAGATCTTTGTGTCTCTTATTGACTGTCTGCTACTAGGCACTGAAAAAAACAAAATCAATTTCAGAAAATGACATATTTTATTTTTTAAAAAATTTCTGATTCGGGGGTACATGTGTAGGTTTGTTATATGGATCTATTGTGTGATGCTGAGGTTTGGGCTTCAGTCGAACCCATCACCCAGATAAGGAGCACAGTACTCAAGAGGTAGTTTTTCAACCCTTTCCCTTGTCCTTTTGGAGGTCCCAGTGTCTATTGTTCCCATCATTGCGTCCATGTATACTGAATGTTTAGCTCTCACTTATAAGTAAGAACATGTAGTATTTGGTTTTCTGTTCCTGCATTAATTCACTTAGCATAATGGCCTCCAGCTGCATCCATGTTGCTGTGTAGGACATGATTTTGTTCTTTGTATGGCTGCATAGTATTCCATGGTGCATATGTACCACATTCTCTTTACCCAGCTCACCTCTGATGGGCACCTGGGTTGATTCCATGTCTTTACTATTGTGGATAGTGCTGTGATAAACATGTGAGTACAGGTGTCTTTTAGGTAGCATGATTTATTTTCCTTTGGGTATCTATTCAGTAATGGGATTGCTGTGTCAAGTGGGAATTCTATTTTTAGTTCTTTGAGAAATCTTGACACTGCTTTCCACAGGGCCTGAACCAATTTACAATCCCACCAACAGCATATGAGTGTTCCTTTTTCTCTACAACCTTGCCAACATCTGTTATTTTTTGAGTTTTTAATAATAGTCATACTGTCTGGTGTGAGAGGGTGGTTTTGATCTGCATTTATCTAATGATTAGTGATGCTGAGCATTTTTTCATGTTTGTTGGCTGCTTGTATGTCTTCTTTTGAGAAATCTCTGTTCCTGTCCTTTGCCCACTTTTTAATGGGGTCGTTTGTTTTCTTCCTGTTGATTTGTTTAAGTTCCTTATATATTCTGGATATTAGTATTTTGTCAGATGCAGGGTTTGCTAATATTTTCTCCCATTTTGGAGAGTGTCTGTTTACTCTATTGGTAGTGTCTTTTGCTGGGCAGAAATTCTTTGGTTTAATTAGGTCCCACTTGTCGATTTTTGTTTTTGTTGAGGACTTACTCATAAATTCTTTGCCTAGGCTGATGTTCAGAAGAGTATTTCCTAGGCTTTCTTCTAGGATTTTTATAGTTTGATGTCTTACATTCAAGTCTTTAATCCATCTTGAGTCAGTGTTTGTAGATGGTGAGAGGTAGGGGTCAAGTTTCATTCTTCTGCATATAGTTAGCCAATTTCCCCAGCACCGTTTGTCAAATAGAATGGAAAATGGCATACCTTAAAATTTAAAATTACCAAACAGATCACTTAGAATAAATTTTTAACATGACAAAAAAGTGTTGACTTCACTGTTTAATTTTTATATCAGTGCTTCTGGTTCACTCAAAGCATAGATTTCTTGTTGAGTTTTTTAGATAAAATATTAACTGATGGAGAAAATAAGGGAGAAAGTCAAGATCTTAGATACTAAGATTTTTTAATGACAATAAATTTATTTAGATAAACTCTGAAATGATAACTAAGTCAATGTGAAAGCTCCATTCCATTTACAGAGAATTTTTTCAGAAACATAAATCACCTGGTAATAATAAAAGGTTAATAAAAAGAGATAGCATACAAAAAATATACTCTGTGACAGGTACCCTCCTAAGATCGTTACATATATTATCTCATTTCATTTTTACAATAATCTTATGAGGTAGGCACTATTATTATTTTGCAGCTGAGAAATTGAAGCACCGAGAAATTACGTTAACTTGCCCAAGATCACAGCCAGCAAGTGATGGTAACCTACTCTAAAACTACCAGTTTAAATATGGCTAAAATAAAAAGTGTGCCTGTGAGGTGAACTAGACATCGTACTGGATGCTACAGGGAAATATACAAAGACTCTTTGAAGATTACAAAATCTAGACAAATATCATAAAATGTTAAATACTAATACAAGAGTGAAATAAAAATCCCAAGCTGTTTAAAAATCTACCAAAGAATGATTTAACTTCCTTAAACTTTCTGTTCAAACAAGTTTTCAGTAGTACTCTCTATAAATGAACACATGTAATTTTAAGTTCCATCATTGTTAAAATTTTTCACTGCAGTTAATGATTTCTACAGGAAGTTATGCTTATACAACAGCCAAAACATATGCCTACGAGGTAGAAGCACCAACACAAAAATAAACAACATTCCGGGTTAATTCAGTACTGAACCCACTCTTTAGTTCCACCTTAGCTAGATTCTCTGTTCCTATAGTTACCCATCATGGAAAGCCATTCAGGCACATCTGGCAGCCAACTGCACAGGACACTTTATCTGCACATTTGCTCTCGTGAGAGCCTTGTGCTTGCACTTAATTGATGGGTATAACCAGGTGTCTCAGAGACAATTCAGTTGGTGAAAACTGTATTATTTTTTTCTAAATTGATTAGATGGACTGATGACTTTGTAACCACTGAGAACACTTAGTACGGTGTTAAAAAATTAATTTATCTGTTTGTACCTGAAAACATGGACTGACTAACCTTTTCATTTTTCAACCAATTATTTTGACATCTTTTAAATGCAGTCAGAAGATAAATGTTGCTCCATTTCCTTGGTTTTCATTTTTCTTGGCCTATGTCAGGATGTGGGTATAAATGTTACTTTGTATAAAATGGAGCTGGTTGGAAGTGCTTAATTTTCACTGGTTAAAGACATAAGTGTCTTGCATTAGTTCTTCAGTCAGTTATGATAAAATCTTTTTCAATCTTTTTTAGGAGTTAGGGACTTGTTTGCTGCTGTTAAGGTTAAAGTAACATCAACTTCTGTTATAGGTAAATCCCTCAAATCTCAGTACCTTCATCCAGTGGAATTTCATCTCTCGTTCACATAAAGTCAGTCACAGTGGGGACCCTGGCAGATAAGAGAAGAGAGGACATGAACAATTGAACAGGCAGCTTTTCTGAGCCCTGCCTGGGAATGAAACAGCCTCTTCCACTGGCCAGAAGGCTGGTGGACTTATAGGGCTTCAGTAAGTGGGGACAGGGAAGGCAGGGATTGGCAGATGTAGTCCCCAGCTTTACAGCATGGAAGGGGACTGCAAATCTTTTGGTGAAAGGCCAAGTAGCCACCTCTGCTACACGTACTAAATCCTAAGAATGTATATGGGAGAAAGTGTGAACTCTGACCAGATCATTAAAAATAAATGTTTTTAGCATCTTGGCCAGGCTGGTCTTGAATTCCTGACCTCGTGATCCACTATCTCAGCCTCCCAAAGTGCACCTGTAATCCCAGCTACTCAGGAGGCTGAGGCAGGAGAATCACTTCAACCTGGGAGGCGGAGGTTGCAGTGAGCCGAGATCACACCACTGCCCTCCAGCCTGGGCGACAGAGCAAGACTCTGTCTCAAATAAATAAATAAATAAATAAAATAAATGTTTTATGGAGCTTGCATAGAGTGACTAATTTCAGTAAAATAAATTATATCTATTGATTAAGCACCTACGAACAAGTCTTCTTGATATACCCCATGGAAAAGTGGGGAGGGGGGGACAGATATAAATATGAAGAAACATAGTCTATCTCTCCATGAAGGTTGGCAAGGAAATGAATGAAATTTTGTGTACATTATATATGATCTATAAGATGTAATTTAAAACATCATTTTATCTATAGAAAAAGGAGCAAGAAAAATATTTGTAAAGGAAATACTTGTCTTATTTTCTGATTAAACATTTTCACAGTGGAAAACTCTAAAAATACAGAAAGACACAAAGAAAAAGCTTTCAATGTCCCTAATCCTATCACACAGAGGTTTTCACTGTGAACATTTTTCTTTTTGATATTACACATACACATATTTGAAAAGTTAATGTATGAGGATCTTTTTCAAAGTACTGATGTTAAGAACATCAGTTGACCTGAATTTGCTTATTTGTAATCATGAAGAAATCCTAGAAAGAATGCCAAAATAAACTGTTTTTCTCTGCTGGTATCTGGAACACTAAGGTCCAGGATTTATCATTAAAAGAGGAGGGGCAGAGGAATGGTTACACTAACTTTTTTTTTCTTTTTTCACCTCAAATTTTTACTTGAAACAACCTTTAAACACCCAACAAATAAATGAAAACATGTTGCTGCATCAAAACCATCATGAAAATGCACTGAAATCCCCTACGTGTATTCAACATAGTGTGAGCAAGAATGTGTTCTAGGAGAAGTGACTGCAGGGCCAGGGGGTATTAGGAGAACGTTTTTGGCAGGGATAACTGTCCAAAGGCACTTAGGCTAAGCTAGGAGCTCTCCATCACTAAAGGACTTGGAGCAAAAACTGGAAGACCTCTCCTCTGGAATGCTGAAAAGGGGATTTAAACATTGGGTAGGAGATAGAGAGGGGCTCTAACATCCTTTCCCACGCAGGGTGCATAGATCCATGCCCCATACTGTCCTGCAGGAATGGGTCTGAAGCAGACCTTATTTGCCTGTTTGGGATTACACAGCCTTCCATTAAACTGGCCCAATCAGAAGATCTCCTAAGTAGCCTGTTGACTAGAAACAGGCTTTCCTAGCTCTGAGGCGGTTAGGAGTTCAATGCATCATTGTTGACACTCAGACACTGCTGGGACCCAAATGGGTGCAGGAGTAAAGGGGAAGATGGAAAGTAGATGGAGAACCAGGTGGGAAGGAAGCCACTGGTGTCTTCTTTTCAGGATGCTCAGAAGTAGCCCCAGTGCTCTATCCTTATTTCTGTTTGGCAGCCACCTTCTTCTTCCCCAATATCCTCTTATTTCAGGTCCAGCTGCAACAAAATGGCCAAATTGATCTCGAATCTTTCCAATTTAGGCCATGCAGACACATCTGATATTATATGGAAGGAGTCTTAAGAAGAGCTACTTCTTTGCCACATCATGAATTCTCATTTGGTTATTCTCATCCTTTGACTGATTGCTTTGATCAAATGAGTAGAACTCTTAACTTTGAACAGAAAGAGAAAAACAGCGTCCGTAAATTGTGCCATCACACAGGCAAAATACCTAAACTGTCACAGTGTTTAGATTCAATTGGCCATTAACATTGTATAGAATGCTGCTTACTCTTCTCTCCTTTGTCCACTCCTAGCCAACAAAACAGCCAACCTTAGCTGTTTTGAAAACAAACGAAAATTCCAATACGGCTTTGAAATCAAATTGCATCATAAACAATCGGTAGGTGTTTTTCAAAGTGGTTTCAGGGAAGTACCACGGAGTAAGGTGGGCGACCACCGAGGCTGCTAAAATATTTCCTGTTCTGACCAGGGTTGCATTTCTGGAGAGTATTTAACAGCGAGGGTTTTAATGCTTCTAAAGATGTTGAAACTAAAGAACAAATATTGACCAGAGGGCACCACAACTCTCCTGAAAGAGAGCAAAATGCATCCTTTATAAAATGAAAAACTACTTGGAGGAATTATTCCAAAATTCCTGCACAAGTGGACCTCAGAGGGCGGACGGAGAGGCCAATTTGGCACGGCCAGGGCCTGGGCACTCACGCACCAGGCAGCCTCGTGGGTCCCCTCTCGCCCTGTGAGGCCACAGTCTTCCCGCCAGGTTGACTCGAGCCTGCTGCTAGAGCCACTGGCTCCGGAGGCCACCCCAGACCGCAGCTGGCGGCCGCTGGCACGAGTGCAGAGTAACTGAGCCAGGGCCGCTGGCACATTTGGCCAGGCCGAGGCCACCCCGCGCGGCCACTCCACCGCGCCCGGGGCTGCCCCGGAGATGAGGCCGGCCCACAGGGACCCTGCCCGCGCCCGGGCGCCGGTGAGTCAGGGCGCGTTATGCAAGTGTCCCCGGCGCCTCCCCCTCGGTCTTTCACCCCGCGTGGTTACGAAAGCGCGACCCCCTCCCCCCGGCGCTATAAAGCAGCTGGGCGGCCGCAGCGCGCTCGCCTCACTAACTCCACGCGCGCCCGGACGCGGCGGCCAGGCTTGCGCGCGGCTCTCCTCCTGGTGGTGAGCTGCGGCCCGGGCCTCCCGGGCGGCGGCGGCGGGATGGGTCGGGCGGGGTGGGGTGGGAGGCACTGCCCGGGGGTCGGCTGCTGGGCGCTGACGGAGGCGCGTCTCCCGCAGGGCGGACTCCTGGGCAAGATGAAGTGGGTGTGGGCGCTCTTGCTGCTGGCGGTGCTGGGCAGCAGCCGGGCGGAGCGCGACTGCCGGGTGAGCAGCTTCCGAGTCAAAGAGAACTTCGACAAGGCTCGCGTAGGTATCAGCCCGGATCGGTCAGGGGGGCCCGGGCGGCCCGGGTCCCCACCCCCATCCCCGCCCTCCCCGCGGCCCTCCATGAACCCCCAGACACCAAACCCCTGCTGTCATCCTTTTCGCAGTTCTCCGGGACCTGGTACGCCATGGCCAAGAAGGACCCTGAGGGCCTCTTTCTGCAGGACAACATCGTCGCCGAGTTCTCCGTGGACGAGACCGGCCAGATGAGCGCCACGGCCAAGGGCCGAGTCCGTCTTTTGAAGTCAGTGGCTGCCGGGGTAGCTGCGCTCTTTGCGCTCCAGGGTCTCCCTTGGGCCATGCCTGCTGATTGCCACGTGGGGACTGTGAAGGGAAGGGAGCACCGGGTGGGTGGAGGGAGGGAGGAAGCCCTTTGCCCGGCTTGGCTGAGGATCCCATTGGCTTTTGCAGTAACTGGGACGTGTGCGCAGACATGGTGGGCACCTTCACAGACACCGAAGACCCTGCCAAGTTCAAGATGAAGTACTGGGGCGTAGCCTCCTTTCTCCAGAAAGGAAGTGAGTAGTCAGCTCTGTGGGACTGTCTTGGGAATGGGGGCCCTACAGAGCCAAATCGCTTAGCTTCTTCTCCGGTGGTACCTACCCTTAGGAAGAATGGCCTGTGGAAAGGTCTGGAAGTGGCAGGAACCCGCAGCACCGCCTTAGGTTAGGGGAACAAGATTGGGAGTAGCTACCTGCCCACTTCCCAACCCTCAGCTCAAGAAACCTGGCCTAAGTTCAGAGGACCTTTCCGTTTGTCAGGTGTCATGTTCTCCAGCAGCCACTGTGCCAAGGTGTGTGCCTTCTCCATACTTTCTCCTCCTGCCTTCCATGTCACGACACCACCTAGCTCTGCGTCTCCCCCGTCTCTCTGGGCTGAATACATGAGACAGCCTGACTACCTGGGACTCCCGCAGAGGCAGAGAGAGCCCCATCCAAGGATACAGGGGGCACTGTGCATAGAGGGATGGATGCCTCCCAGGTGCCTGTCCTGCTGATGCTGAGATTCTGAGCCAGGCACAGTGTTCTGTGGCAGTGGCCTCCTCCCTTTCCCCTAAGCTGTGACATTCAGATGTGGAGGGGGGCAATGTTGAGGACTTATAGAAGAAGATCCTGAATTTGGCCTAATTGTGAGAAAACAGTGTCTACATGCTCTTTTGACTGTTTTTTCCCCCATTTATCCTAAGTTTCAAATCTGGAATCTAGTTGGTAGCTAGAGAATAATGCAGGCCAGGGGAGACCGATCATGGAATCTTAGAGAGGGAGAGTTAACCTTTTGGAGGGGGTTCAACATGCAGATGAATAAACTGAGGCGAAGAGAACTTTGCCCAAGGACATGCAACGAGTTTGTTAGAGTCAATGTCAGAAGCCAGGCTTCCAAATCTCAGGCCAGGATTGGGTGGCCCTGAACTACAAAGGCTAATCAGACCAGCTTTGCGAAATATTGTTTGAGCTCTTCTGTGAGATAGGACGGGGGGTTGTTGAAGGAGACTCTCTTTGCTCAGTGACCCAGGGCAGAAGTGTCCTTTATTGTAACCCATTGCTCTCCAACCATGGCACATACTCTTGGACTTCCTCTAAAGTTGTGTGTTGGATGAAATTTAATGTTTAATCTTTTTTTTTTTTTTTTTTTTTTGAGACGGAGTCTCTCTCTGTCGCCAGGCTGGAGTGAAGTGGTGCCATCATGGCTCACTGCAGCCTCCACCTCCTGGGCTCGAGCAATCCTCCCACCTCAGC
This sequence comes from Cacajao melanocephalus, assembly GCA_963573385.1. Taxonomy (NCBI): domain Eukaryota; kingdom Metazoa; phylum Chordata; class Mammalia; order Primates; family Pitheciidae; genus Cacajao; species Cacajao melanocephalus. The sequence goes on along the minus strand of CAUYLG010006381.1, from coordinate 15,183 downwards.
TGGAACTACAGGCGTGGGCTACCATGCTCGGCTAATTTTTGTATTTTTTGTAGAGTCAAGGTCTCTCCAGGTTGCCCAAGCTGGTCTTGATCTCCTGGGCTCAAGCCAACCTCCCATCTTGGCCTCCCAAAGTGCTGGGATTACAAGTGTGAGCCACCATACCTGGTAGAGAAAAAGCTTAGAAGCTTTATTTTCATTTTATTATCCTTGGAATTAATAAAGTTATTTCAAATAGTGTAGCAAAACTTCCTAAAGTGAGTTATTGAGAGTAAAATATACTTTTCTGATAATGGATTACAAAAATCAATACAAGGTACAAGAGTACTAATTTTTAGAAAGAAGAAAGACATATGCTCTACAGCATTTTGATGTGTTCCTTAATGGCCTAGGATGCTGTTGGCAGTGCCTTTAGGGACAGGTCAGAGAGGACCCAATGAGAAGGGAGCATTTTGTTTCTTGCCTCCTCCCCCTATCAAACCAGATTCGTTTGCTTTTGCCTCCAGTATGCTGGTATTTTATCTAGGATTTCATTGGGAGGAGGAAAAAGTATTGCACTCTTGAAAGTGATTGCTACAGATATTAAGTGAGATGACTAGAATATGGAAGGCTTAAGGATAAGTTCCTTCTTAGGTTACATTTCAAAAAAGAAGCTGTGCAGTGTTGTAGTTAAGCCTGCCTGATTAAAACTAGACCTCCCAAGTTCACATCCCAACTCCACCACTACATGTGGAACCTTGAATATCTTTCCTAACACCTCTGTGCCTATTCCTCATCTGCAAAGTGAAATGATCCTAGAACCTACCTCATGGAGTTGTGTTACAAGATGCAATGAGTTAACAGGCAGAAAGCACTTGGACATGAGTTCTTTGTAAGTGTTTGATATGATGGCTGCTTAGTTACCTCCCTGGTCGTGAAATCATAGCTTTAGATTCTGGGTCTAGAATGGGAGGACCCATGGAGACCATTGAGTTCAAGTCTCTTGTTTTAGAAGTGAAGAAACTGGGGCCCATAGAGAAGTGACAGGCCTTGGGGCACACGGTGAATTTTTGGCACTTAGTGACATCTCTTAACCCAGGGCTTGTAAAAAGGCACAAAGGATCCCTTGTTTTCTGAGTATCTTGCAAACTGCATGGCTTGATGCATCTCCCTTGCTCTGTTTAACATACTTGTTTTGGGGTCCTCTTTACAAACTCTGCGTGCCAGTTTCTTCCCTGACCTTGGTCTTGCTTTAAACATTGACTTGGACAGAAGGATGTGAAGGTCACTCTGAGAGTGGCCTGCATCCTGAGTCTCTCCCCTGCTCCACACACTGCCTCTCACCAAATGGAGGTGTTTAAGATGAGGTGAGCTTATGAAAAGAAAATAACTCAGGGCCAAATGATCATGAAATTTGTTGTCAAATTATTTTAAAATTAAATGTGATCAGTCTCTACAGTTGAACATGAAATGCCAGTGTTAGCAAACTGGTGTGGCCTGCTGCTCCAGCCTTGGGCATGCTTAGTACTGGTCTTCCCTTCTGGCTCCACCAGCAGCAAGACGGATATCTCAGGATCTCAGGGGTTGAGGATACTACCATCAGCAGGTCTTGGTTCAATACAGGCTAGCCTTCCTGAGATTTGACTTCCTTCACTATGAAATGGAGAGAAGGAATAGTTCCTGTTTCATAGAATCATTGGAAAGACTAATTAAGGTAATGTGTGAAAATGCTTAGCCTGGTGCATAGTAAGTGCTCAATAAATATTAGCTATGATCATTCATTGTTTTGTACTCTCACAGAAAGACATGGACAAAGACTCTCCTTTTGTCCTGTCAGATAAAGCCTGTCACTCTGCTGGCAAAGGGGCTCTTGTCAGGCTGAATAACAATGCAGGCCTGAAGGTTTACATTAGTGTTTCTCAAAGTCAGGGTTCCTGGACCATCTATATCTAAATAAAGTAGTGTGCTTGTTTAAAAATACATATTTCTGGACTCAAACCCAGAATTATTGAGTCAGACACTCTAAGGGCAGGGCCCTGGAGTCTGCATTTAAAGTATGCTCTTTGGGTATGCTCTTTCTGCACAATGAAGTTTGAGAACCACTAGTCTAGATGATTCAATCCGAAGAGTTATCTTGGCTTACTTGAGTATCAAGGCCTCAGACTCCACTCACTTTGCTGGGGCCTGTTGGGGTATTTTGACGAGTCATCAGAAGTAGCATTAAATCTGTTTCCTGGCTGGCTCTGCTGGACCGTTAGGCCTGAGTACCACAGGGAGCTTCTTACCTGGTCTTGCTGCTTTAGATGATTGGTGCAAGCAGGTCTAGGGAGCTGAAAAGACCCATTCCAGGCACACAGCAGTGAGCAACAGACCAATGGAACCAGGTTGCCCGAGACAGCACTCTCTACCAAGCATTTTCTTTGGTTTTGCAGTGGCCTTCCAAACAGTCTCTGTAGGTAGAGTGCAGACGCAGCTAAAGCGTGACCCTACTTCCTCGGATGGTAGAGGGTTGGCAGGGGCTCCCAGCCACACAGCTACTGCTTCCAATGCTTTCTGTCCCTAGCTCCACTGTATGTGGTTAGCTGCAGTCTGGAAACGGCTGGGGTGTCTGGTTCTCCAGAGGAAACCTGCCCAGCTGCCGGGTGTGAGGAGGCTGGAGAACCAGCCTCATTCTCGCAGTGCTCTGGCAGTTCCCCTCTTGCAAATACTCTTAAAAGGGAGACCCTGATCAAAGTTGCTCTGATTTAAATTCTTCATCTTTGAATTATTCAGCCAAAAGAGACTGGAGATTAACCAAACCAACTTAGGCCTTCTTTTAAAGTCAAGAACAGTAGCCAGTTTTACTAAATCCAAGCACTGAAAGCTACTTAATTCCTCTGTCAAAATTTACATGCTGGCGACCATTTTGGAAAAAAAAAAAAGTCAAGCTGCAGATCTGCCAAGCTAACAGCTGCCTGGATGATGGATTGAGGTAACATTTCAAATGCAAGTGTTTTTGTGTCTGAGGGTGCCTGTGACAGACACGGTGATCCTCATAACCAGGGAAGGAATGACTTCGTCCAGGGATGAGGAAGACCACCCAGAGACTTTGGAGCCTGTGGGGGGAGTCAGTGGTCAGGGTGAGGCCCAGCAGGCAGCCCCGTGGCTTCTGTTCCCGGCCTTTCCGCTGAATAACTGTACGGTCCCTGCTGAGCAGTCATGGTTCTGGGACATCTCCTGAGCCCCGCCTCTGACACTGTCACCCTGGAACAGCCTCAAGGCACAGGACTGGCTCATTCTCCTCTTGGCAGGCCTAGGGTGAGTTGAAGAGAGGGCTCCACACCCACTCCTGGGACAGCCCCCCTGCAGAGCCTGGGTTTGGGCTGAACCCCATCCTAGGCTGGCACTCCGGGGGTTCTCAGAGAAGTACACCCAGAGGCGACTTAGGGTGAGCATTCCAGATGGCCTTATACCCTCTAACGCTGGGGGATCCAGTTCTCTCTATGCTCCTCCAACCGGAATGCTACAGAGGGAGCATCACCCCTTGCTACAACCCTGAGCATGAGACAGAGACACAACGCCTTTTGTTTCTTGCCCCTTTCCTGCCAGTTTACTTATTGTCTGGAGACAGCGTGATGTCGAGGTGAAGCAAGTGGGTTCTGGAATCATACTCCCTTGCTTGAATCCCAGTTCTGCCCTGCTCTTTGTGACCCTAGGTGAATTATTAAGTCTCTCTGTGCCTCAGTTTTCTCACTTGTAAAGCAGGGAATGATAGTGTGCACTTTTGGGTCAATGTGAGAGGTAACTGAGAAGACAAATAAAAAGTATCCATACAGTGACTGGCATGTAATTAAGTGCTGAGAAATTCCCAGTCATGGTTTTATGTCAACATGAAGGCGAAATTAAGTAGAGATGTGGCACTTTCATCTGAATATAGGGTAACACTGTTCTTTCGCTGTGGCAAGTCACTCACATTCTTTTTTTCTTTCTTTTTTTTTTTTTTAAAGAGTCTCACTCTCACTCAGGCTAGAGTATAGTGGGGCAAACCTAGCTCTCTATAGCCTTGACCTCCTGGACTCAAAGCATTCTTCCCCCCTCAACCCCCCAAGTAGCAGGGACCACAGATGCACGCCACCCCACCTGGCTAATTTTTTTCATTTTTTATAGAGACCAAGTCTCACTGTGTTGCCCAGGCTGGTCTCAAACTCCTGGCCTCAAGTTACCCTCCTGCCTCAGCCTCCCAAAGTGCTGGGATTACAAGCATGAACCACAGCACCGGGCCACACATAACACTCTAATTAACGTTCTTTCCTCTTCTGCCTTCATTGATATTTTTATTTCCTTCATTTACTCTTGCTCTTCATGGCTTACATTTCAGCCTTAAGGAATGCATGTATTCTAAATTCAGTGGCTCAGCTCTGCCTCTGTGAGTTGTGAAGAGACAAGGTCTAAGAAGAAATGGCTGATGCCACAGGGTGAGCATCTTGAGTCCTCAAGGCAAAACCCACTCTTTGACAGCACAAAGAAGTGAGTAGCATTAGTAAGCAGAATGGAGCCAGAGAAGCCATGACATGGGAGTGGCATCCTCCAGCGGACTGAGAGGGCAGGGGGCAGCGCAGTTAGTGGGTTGATTAGGAGCCAGCTGATAGAGATCGAGAAAGATGTAAGCCAATATTGGGAATAACATAAGTTGGTGGCCATCAAACACGAGCCCTGAAAGACACAGATATTATTGGAGAGTAGATGGCGAAGCAACAGTAGGAAGGTTTATTCTGTAGTTTTGATGAGCCCACATTCTTTGTGGTTCTTTGGAAAAATGCTGTCACATTTACAGTGACATAGTCACAGGGAGAGATGATTATTGAAGTGAATGAGGCTTCCCTGACTCCCAGATTTTCTTCAATAAAGGAGAACAAGATCCTTTCCATTTTGCTGAGTTGTGTAAAAGCTGTAAGAATTCTCTGAAGTGTCCTGCTTCCTAATGAAATAAAACCAGCTTCTGGAAGTCACATGTTCTTAGGCCTGGTCGTGAGTTTCTCCGACATCTGAGCCCCTGAGGGAGAGGCACTGATGGGCGTGGTGGCTTTCTGGTTTGCAGATGATGACCACTGGATCATTGACACGGACTACGACACCTATGCCGTGCAGTACTCCTGCCGCCTCCTGAACCTCGACGGCACCTGTGCTGACAGCTACTCCTTCGTGTTTTCCCGTGACCCCAACGGGCTGCCCCCGGAAACACAGAGGATCATAAGACAGCGGCAGGAGGAGCTGTGCCTGGCCAGGCAGTACAGGCTGATCGTCCACAATGGTGAGTGGGGAGCAGGGTGCCTCCTGGCTCTCCCTACAGGGTAGTCGGTTTGGAGTTGCAGCTCACGTGTTAGTGAAATTCATTTCATCTGTATCCCGGAGAAAACGGGGTCTTGGGAACCCCTTTCTGAAGCCAAATCCTGATCCTTCTTGGCCAGATTTTTCACTGGCCTCCTCATAGCGCTCATGCAGGCGTGGGCAAGGCCTTTGTCCAGTTCCCCGGCACTAACACTGCAGTGGGCACTCTTTTCCTTTTATTCTGCTTCCTTGGGTCATTTCTGTGATCACCCCTGGTGACGCTGCCCCCAAAAAACATTTTGACTGAATTAAGATTGTTTGGGATTGAGTTGCCCAGTAAAGAAGTGGTGGCCATGGATGTAAAAACTCTACGGGCATCAACGTAGTAAGCTCCAAAAAGAATGATTTTAACACACATTCTTTTTTCTATATGAAACCAAATAGCCATTGCATTGACTAGCTGCGTTTTCTCACTTGGGTTTTCTGAGATTCTCTGGAACAACCGTAGGATCTTTTAGAAGATATTACCCTTGTCTGATCTTTATTTAAAAACCAGAAACATTGTGGAGGAAGAGCCCCATTTTGTTTGAATGGACACTCACTCACTTCTATGGGATACTGGGTTTCAAAATCCAAATAGAGTAATGCTAAAATGTAGAAAAAAATTTAACAAAATGGGCCAGGCATGGTGGCTCACACCTGTAATCCCAGCACTTTGGGAGGCCAAGGCAGGCAGATCACTTGAGGTCAGGAGTTTGAGACTAGCCTGGCCAGTATGGCAAAACCCCATCTCTACTAAAAATACAAAAATTAACTGGGCATGGTGATGGGCGCCTATAATCTCAACTACTGCGGAGGCTGAGGCAGGAGAATGACTTGAACCCTGGAAGTGGAGGCTGCAGTGAGTTGAGATCACGCCACTGCATTCCAGCCTGGGCGAGAGAGCAAGATTCCACCTAAAAAAAAAAAAATTAAACAAAATGGAGCATTTCTGTTGGTCACGAACTGACCCACTACACAAAACAGATGAGAACTCAGACCAAAATCAAATTGATTTTGAAGCTTCTCCCTGGGGGTGGATTAAATGTAGGGCTGGCAAGGATTCCACCACAGCAGGGTACCTTAGGAAGTAGATTACGTGCATTGTACAGATGAGAAAACAGGCTGACAGTGATGAAGAAAGTTTCCCAAAATCTTTCATAGGTGGCTGAGTTGAATGCAAACCTAGAGTTCTGTGACTCTGAAGTCCCTTCTGCCACACCATCTGGTGACACATAAGACATGGAAACACTTTATAAACCCATCACCAGTGTGTCCCAGATCAGGCTGCCTTGGACCCCACTTCCTGAAATCAGAGGATGGGTCCCCGACACTTTGAAATGCACTAAGTCTGACTTAAAAGAAATCAAAGGAAGTCCTGTTCATCCAGCAGGTCTTATTCTTTCCACCCCCATTATGTCCAGAGAAATTCAGTGGGTTTCAGAAACGGCCTTGAAGGTGTTTATGAATTACAACCCCCTCTAACCTTAAGGGTTGCGATCTGCTGATGCATTTGAATTAAGAAGCATTTGAGACCGGGGGCAGTGGCTTACACCTGTAATCCTAGCACTTTGGGAGGCCGAGGCAAGTGGGTCATGAGGTCAGGAGTTCGAGACCAGCCTGGCCAACATATTGAAACCCATCTCTACTAAAAATACAAAAATTTGCCAAGTATGGTGGCGGGCGCCTGTAATCCCAGCTACTCAGGAGGCTGAAGCAGGAGAATCACTTGAACCTGGGAGGCAGAGGTTGCAGTGAGCTGAGATCACACCATTGTACTCTGGCCTAGGCAACAGAGCAAGTCTCCATCTCAAAAAAAAAAAAAAAAAGAAGAAGAAGAAGCAGCAGCATTTGAATGAAGTCAGCTCCAAGGCCATCGTGTTGTTCATTGTCTACATAAAAACTGGGTCCACTTTCTGTCATTAATGGCTTTGTTTTATATATTCCAGGTTACTGTGATGGCAAATCAGAAAGAAACCTTTTGTAGCACCTTCAAGAATCTAATTTCATCTGAACTTCTGATTAGCTCTCAGTCTTCAACTCTATTTATCTTAGGAGTTTAATTTGCCCTTCTCTTCCCGTCTTCCCTCAGTTCCCATAAAACCTTCATTACACATAAAGATACATGTGGGGGTCAGTGAATCTACTTGCAGGCAAATGTCTGTCTTTCCTGAAAGTTTCTGAGGCTTAGGATTCCAGACTCTGATTCATTAAAATACAGTTACCTGTGTCCTGTGGTTTGAGTTTTCATTTGTGCTTATGTTTCTGCTGCAGATGGATGGGTGGGGTGCGTTTCTTTATACCAGGAGCACACGGCTCTTTCTGATCTTTGGCCTCTTCTAGTGCCTAATCTCCATGATTAAATACCGGCTTCTCCCAACTTCCTGAAAAGAGGGTTCCCTCTTTAACCCAGGAAAGCCTTACCTACCAGCCTGGCCAAAGCACTGGTGCCAAAAGAGGAAGTGAGTAGAGAGGCCAGGCCAGCAAGCCCATGGCCTCAGTCAGCCCTAGGCCTATGAGGTGGGCGGACTGGCAGCTCACCCATGCTGGGTTTGAGAGGCTGACCCGCAGGGGACAAGGTGAGCTCTGGGAAAATCCCATTTTATAGGAAATATCAGCGCACCCCCTATCTGGGGTGCAGGGAGGGTCTTGGTGGGGGTTAAGTAGAGGGCCTGGGACAGATCACCAGTGTCCTGCACCACTAGCAGCACATGGGAACCCTAGCGTATGACCGCATGCAAGGCCACTTGCTTCAGTTTTCCAGGGGTTCTCAGGGGGTCTCCATTTCTCACCTTGAAAAAAGCAGCAAAGTTTTGGTACCTGAGGGTCTTGGTTTAAGCACAAATCTGGTTCAAATATATATATATTAGCTGTGGATTTGGGGCTGGTTACAAGGCTTCTCTGAGCTGCCCTCTTTTCTTGAGAGTTATGGGAAAATAGTCCTTGCCTGATGGGCCGCAGTGAGGATTCAATTAGGCAATGTCTGTTAGCGCTCTGGGGAGCCCTGAAGCTGGTGATGCTAGGCTGATGTCTATGAAAAGCACTGGGAGTGAGGAAAGGGACATAGATCTCCGCCTGGGTGTTGGGATATCCAGGGACCACGGGAGGCTCCTGGGTGCCCCATGCTAGTGTTCTCTACCAAAGACAGAGGAGACAGGTGATGTGCATGGGAGAGCTTTGCCTTCCACTCTCACGGAACCACAGGCTGTCAGAGCCTTGCTCCATAGCTTCAGTTTGACAACCTCAGAGAACCATAATGATATAGGAGTCAAAAAGAAAATACTTATTAGGCAGATAGGTTATGGAAGTCCTTGGTAAGGTTTTCCTTTTAATGAAAAGCAGCTCCCAAATCATTTTCTTTTCTAACAAAGAGCAGCCTGTAAAATCGAGGTGCAGACATAGACAAGGAAGTTGGAAGCGTGCATAGGTGAAGGCCAGCAATTTTACCCGTAGGAACGTATTACCTGGGACTAGGCATGTTCAAAATGGCGGCTGGAAATCCTGTTTGCATAATAAGATTTGGGTGGGGCGACCAGACTTCCCAGCCGCTAAGTAAACATCACACCTGGTCAAACCAATCTGTGAGCACTAAGTAAATCAGACTCCACCACCTCAAGCCTGCCTATAAAATGTGCTGTGGTGGGCTGCTTTTCCCTTTTCGTATGCCTCTGTTTCACGAGAGAGAGCTGCTCTCCTCTCTCCTTTCTTTTCTTTTTTTTTTTTTTTTGAGACAGAATCTCACTCCGTCACCAGGCGCCAGGCTCTCCTTTCTTCTGCCTGTTAGTTTCTGCTCCTTAACCCACCCACATATGTCCATACGCTTAATCCTTTTGGCACAAGATGACGAACCCCGGGTATTCACCCGAGACGGTGATGCCACTTCAATAAGACAGCCACACATCACGCCCAGAAACAGGTTTAATTGAGCAAATCTATTACAGTGAACAAACATCTCTGTTCATTTGTCCTTGGGCTTGTGATTGCCATGAATCTGACTTCAAAAGCAAGCTGCTCCAGAAACTGCACAAGCAGTCGCAACTGCTGGTGCTGATTTCCTCAGCAGCAAAGATCGGTTGAACACCTGCTATACACCAGGCCCTGTGCTACTGTGCATTCCAGCCATTGGCCCAGTCTCCAGATGGTGGAGAGTCCCTGGATTCAATCTTTGGCTCTGGTTTCTTTCTGTCATCTCTCCAAGGGGTATTTTATAAAACCATAAGCCTGCAAACACCATTTATATCTCCAAATAATGTGTGTCTCCAGGCCTAAGCTCCACATCTCTTCATCCAACTGCCTATTCAATTTGGACAGCTCACTGGGATTTCAAACTTACGAGCTCCAAATGAAACTCTTGGCTTCCCCACCCCTAATCTATTCCCAAGCTCACCCATTTTTGTTGCCTGCTTCACCATCCAACCAATGACAGGCTAAAATATCAGGGTATTACTCTTGAACCCTTTCTTTCCCTCACATTCTATCAATTCCATCCTTTCCATCAATAAATCATCTTTGTTTTACCTTTCCAAAGCATATTTACAAGTCATTTCTCACAGTCCTTCCCTGATGCCACTCACCTCCAAGGTCCCATCCCCTTGTTCCACTTCGGCAGCTGCCTAACTGGTCTCCATTTTCACTCACGCTCCTCAGAGTCTATTCCCTGCACAGCAGCCAGGGTAATATTGGCACACATTCATTAGGTCATGTCAGTCTCCAGTTGCAAACCCCCAGGGGCTTGGAGCACAGAATAAACTCCTAGGCCCTATGTGATCTAGCCCTGCAGTTTCTCTGCCCTCAACTGACAGGCCCCAGCTGGGTACCCCTCGTCTCAGCATTAAAGGCAGCGCCAGGTGCAGAGGAGGCTCTGTCAAGAGTCAGCTTACACCACCCTCACTTCAAGCATGTCAGCCTCCTTGCACCAACATCTCTTCTGTCTGCAAAGCCTGTTCCCCCCGATTCACATGGTTACACTTTTCTTGTTGCTTATCTTTTGATCCAAATGTCACTCCTCAGAAGGGTCTTCTTAGGCCCCTCTCCACCTGATCTAAATTCCCATCACTACCACAGCCCCCGTCCCATTTTCTTCACGGTGCTTAGTCACTCTGTGATGCTATACTGTGTATTGATTTGTAGCCAGAAATGGCGGCTCATGCCTGTAATCCCAGCTACTCGGGAGGCTGAGGTGGGCAGACTGCTTGAGCCAAGGCATTTGAGGCTGCAGTGAGTCGTGATCGTGCCATTGCACTCCAGCCTGGGCATTGGAGCAAGACCCTCATCTCAAATATATCTATATATCTGTATACAGATATAATTTATTGACTTTTATTTAGTTTTTCTGCCCCTGACTTGAAGGTAAACTCCGAGAGAGGCCCATGGCTGTCTGGATCACCACTGTGTTCCCAGCACAAAGAACACTGTCTGCCACCGCTGGCACTTAAGAGGCATCTCTGCTGGATGGATCAGGAGTGAACCACTCCTGAACTCATTCACACATTTCAGAGTCATCCTACTTTCTCTCTGATTTCATGATGCTGATTCTCTTAAAAGGGTCCATGGCATTTTTTTATAAATGAAAAAAAAGTAAGTCACCTTTAATTGTTACTTGAAAATTCTTCAATTGCTCTTAACATTAATGAATGATCCTAAAGGCTTGCGAGTCCGAGGTAGGGGATAGGGTGGCTGTGACCCTTCAGAGGAGAAATCTACATCCCGAATCAGTTCTAAGACTCACTTCAGAAACCACTATGGTATGGCTTTATATGTAGGAGATGTGATTGCTGAACAGTCATAAACAAATATTTATTAAATTCGATCATATTACAAACACACTTAAAAAGTTCCCGTTTAAAAGGAACCCATAACAAATCCTTTTTTTTTTTTTAGACGGAGTTTCGCTCTTGTTGCCCTGGTTGGAGTGCAATGGCACAATCTTGGCTCACTGCAACCTCTGCCTCCCAGGTTCGAGTGATTCTCCTGCGTTAGCCTCCCAAGTAGCTGGAATTACCGGTGCCCACCACCATGCCCAGCTAATTTTTTGTATTTTTGGTAGAGACGGGGTTTCACCATGTTGGTCAGGTTGGTCTCGAACACCTGACCTCAGGTGATCCACCCACCTCAGCCTCCCAAAGTGCTGGGATTACAGGCGTGAGCCACCGCACCTAGTTAACAAATCCTTTTATAAAGGAGTTTTATTGTGAAACTGGATGATCATCCCTTAATTTGCCGATGCTGTAGATGTTTATTTGCATAGGTTCATTTTCTTAAAGTAGGGTACACTGGTGGAGGGTCCTGGAAATAAACTCCGTTTAAAAGCATGCCACAGCTTGCCAGGTGTGAGAAACTCTGCCTATAAAGAAAAACTAATTAGCTGGAAATAATTGACAAGTCATTTCTTTTGACAGATGTGTCTGTTAAAATGGCTCCCTTTTCTGGAAACCAGAAACAGCAGAAAATTTTCTTCCACTCATTCCTACACAGTGTCAGGTTGTAGAGGATGGGGTTTAGGGCCGAGTTAGCAAACGTGAAGGCCACCACCCAGAAGAAGAGGGACGGCCAGATGACCAGGTCCTGCTTGAAGTTCTGGATGAGGATGAGGAGGATGGTGATGATGATGGGGCTCCACATGATGAAGAAGGAGACCATGAGCAGGAAGAGGGTGCGGAACAGCCGGAAGTCCTGCTGGGACACGCGGATCTGGTGGTTCTCCGAGTAGGCCAGACTCACTGTGAGCCTCTTCCTTGATGCCTTTGTGATCTGTGGAAAACCAAAAGCCACAGGTGACTGCAGGATGTTGGGGGTTTTGAGTTAGGGGCCCAGGAGTTGGAATCTGCCATCCCCAAGGCACCGAGGCTGCATGCCTCTGGGACTTTGTGTGCCTGAGTTTAGGATGCACTGGAGAACAGGGCCCCTGGCTGGACTCCTGAGAAATAAAGCAGAAAATCACCTACCCTGTAAACAGAGTTATGAGGGGAAGTGAAAAGCCTGAATCAGGTGGTCTAAAAGAGGGACATCTTCCCTGTTATTTTTTTAAAAGAGGTGAGTCTTTAATTATTTGCAAGCACAATGTGCTCAGGGTACAAACGCAAACAATGCTATACTGATGGGGAGCAAATAAAGAACATCAGGTCTCCAGCCTTCTGTTCTCTCTGTTTCCACTCCCAGAGGTGACCAAAGTAAGTACTTTCCCATATGGCCTTCTGGAAATGCACCACCACCACACGCAATATTCCTGGCTGTGGGACTGCACGCATCTGCTCTTTTGCTGGGTACACAGATGGGCCTACATGGCGCACCACACTCTGGGCCTTGCTCCTTTTTCACCTAGCAGTATATCATGGTGCTCGGGCCGTACTTGCACAGAGAGGGCACCTGACTCTTGTTATCATCTATAAATGGTGGTTGCAATTTATCCAGCCCCTATTGAGAAGTGTTTTATTTCTTTGGCCTTGTTTAGGGAGGTAGTGGCTGAAGTAGCAGTGTGCATACTCTTCCCCTCTCTCCCTATGTTAGTCTGTTCTCATGCTGCTATAAGGACATACCCAAGACTGGAAAATTTATAAAGGAAAGAGGTTTAATTGTCTCACAGTTCCGCAGGGCTGGCGAGGCCTCAGGAAACTTACAATCGTGGCAGAAAGGGAAGCAAATGTGTTCTTCTTCACATGGCGGCAGGAAGGAGAGGATGAGCACCAAGCTAAGGGGGGAAGACCCTTATAAAACCATCAGATTTCATGAGAACTTACTATCACAAGAATAGCCTGGGGAAAATCATCCCCATGGTTCAATTACCTCCCACTTGGTTCCTCCCATGACGCGTGGGGATTATGGGAACTTCAATTCAAGATGAGATTTGGGTAGGGACACAGCCAAACCATATCACTCCCCTACAGGTTGTTGAATGGGAGATGGCATACCGGTGTGGTAGGCCAGGCAGACGGGAGCACTGGACCCCACCCTAGGTTCCTTTCCTTTTGCAGGGGCAGGAGAAAATGGATCCTACTCTTGCCTGCAGGCCCCTGAGTCAGGGGTTAAGGAAGGATGGTGGATCGGAGGCTGCTCATTTGCTGGGGCAGCTGCTGTTGGGAACCAACCTGAAAATGAAGCTGAGTATGGGAAGGGTCCGCTCATGCCTAGTGGGAGTGGATGCTGCTTGAGTATGATCCCCTCATCAATAGGGCCTGTTGGTACCACCACCAGCCACAGGGAAATTAGAGGCAATGACCAACAGAAGGTGGTAACCACCTCATATGGGCAATCATGCAAGTTCCTTGTCCTTGTGGGAGACCAGGCCACTGGCAGAGCAGCCCCATCCTCCTTCTCTGTCCACCTCCCAGCTCCAGCACCACAAACCCATCCTATGCCTTGGGCAGGGGAAGCTTTGAACTGACTATGAGGTTGATGTTGTAAAATAGGCAGGCATGGCCAGGTGCTGTGGTTCACTCCTGTAATAGCACTTTGTGGGGCCAAGGTGGGCAGATCACAAGGTCAGGAGATCGAGACCAGTCTGGCTAACACTGTGAAACCCTGTCTCTACTAAAAATACAAAAAAAAATTTAAAAAAAGAAAAAAAAATAGGCAGGCATAACCAAAAAGTGACTGGCAAGTTCTATAAATCAGACATAGGTGTCATTAAAGGTGCCTCTGCCCCAGCAAGAAAGAGGAACTGGTCAGAGCACTGCTGGTGACGTTTGTTGAAAATGACTGTTTTATATTTATGTCCCTGTTGAGAGGTGGCAACTGGGGGAATGAACCTCTTCATGCATAGCCTTGCACACCTAGGTAAGCATATCGGTAGAATAAATTCCTACCAGTGGAACTGCTGGGACCACTAATACTTTGTATTAATGAGCATAGCTGGCAGTGAAGCAGAGGCATGGCAGGCAATGAAGGCAGCCCTGGTTATGTGGGCTTAGAAGGGGATTCTGCACTCCTCTTTCAGGAGATTATACAGGTGTCCCCCAAGAGTCCTGAATCTCAAGAGGGGGAATAATTAGAAGGTAATTAACACCATTCACAATTCAGGCAAGTTTAACTGCAAGATCAGAATGGCTGGAAATATTCTCTTTGGAATCCTTGTAACTAGGCTGGGTGTGGTGGCTCCTGCTTGTAATCCCAGCACTTTGGGAGGCAGAGGCGGGAGGATCACCTGAGATCAGGAGTTCAAGACCAGCCTGGCCAACATGGTGAAACCCTGTCTCTACTGAAAATACCAAAAAAAAAAAAAAAAAAAAAAAAAATGAGCTGGATGTGGTGGTGGGCACACCACCTAGCTACTTGGGAGACTGAGGCACGAGAATCGCTTGAACCCAGGAAGTGGAGGTTACAGTGAGCCAAGATTGCGCCACTACACTCCAGCCTGGGTAACAGAGTGAGGCCCTGCCTCAAAAAAAAACAAACAAAAAAAAGAATGCTTGTAACTAGCTAACTAAAGGACAGTTATTTGTTTTATGATTCAACGTGGCTGCTTGCTCTGTGCGGGAGTTTAGGTCCACCTGTTAATGGTGGAGACCAGGGCAACAGATGCTGAGTGAGCAGCGTCACGGTCATCCGGACGCTAGCTTTACCGAGGCTTCCATGTGGCTGGCACTGTGCCACACATTTACTTGTCAGTTATCACGTTTAATCTTCACACCTACTCTTTAGATTTGCACTATCATTATTCCCACTTCCTAGATGAGGAAATTGAATTTCAAAAAATTTAAGTAACTTGTTGAAAGTCACTTCACAGCAATCATTAAAAAATCTGGAGACAATAGATGCTGGAGAGGATGTGGAGAAATAGGAACATTTGTACACTGTTGGTGGGAGTGTAAATTAGTTCAACCATTATGAAAGACAGTGTGACGATTCCTCATGGACCTAGAAATA